>VDFB02341926.1:0-100041 GCA_007258455.2 Sequoia sempervirens
CAACCGAGATATGTCGAAGTATTTGGAGATCTCTTTTGCTAATGCACCAATGCCAGAAGAACGTGACTTTCCCCATACCAAAAGCATAGCACCCAAAGACCACATCAAACCAAGAGTAGTCAAGGATTTCGCAGATGATATCTTCGACCCAAAGTTGCATACCGACCCCAAGGGTTTGCGAGAAGGAGCTTTTCAAAGGGTGGTCACCAAGTCGCAGGCAAGAAATATCGTGGTCCTTAGAGCAACGCTCTGGCATTGCAGTTTACCACAATGCATGTTGCCCTTCACACATCCGTACCCAAAGCTAGTTGATATCTGTGCTGAAAAGCTAGATAAGGAAGATGGATCCATCAGAGGTGGAGAGCTCAAAATCACCATCAATGTCACAACCATTAGGTATATGTTATGTATCCCCATTAATTTGGAGGCCGAGGTTTTCTCGCGGGACCACATGAAGACATTCTAGAGAGGAAGGAGAGATAAGTTGCCTTTCTACAAGGATGTAACAAGTAAAGGACCTGACGATGAAGAGCCCAAATTCCCTTTGTCATTTAGTCTGTTCAAATCGGACTTGAAAGATGTGTTTTTGATGTTGGCTTTCATATATGGCTTGGACCATCATGATGACGTCCATGAATACCAAATCAGTCTGGCCTTTAAGCTCAAGAAAGAAAAGGGAACATGCCAGTACGATTTTGCCAAAATGATTGCAAACAAGATGCTCAACCAATTGAAGAAGTGTCGCCATTTTTCTAAGTTCAGGTATTCTTCTTTCTTGGTACATTTAATTCTGCACTAGAACCCTACATTTTTCAATCGTTTGGGATTACTGCTCTATAAGACAAGCAAATCAAGGTTATTCAAACCAGTTTCAGTATGGACCCATGCACATGCGATTATTATTTGTTTACCGAATATTTTTTGAATCCTGTGCTTCAAGATTTATCCTAGCAGTCTCTGCAAACGTTTCCTCCTGGGTATCTGGAGTGGATGAGGAAGCATACGACCCCATTGGACTGGTTCATGGGGTTCAATTTCAATTTTATCAGATGCCATGGGTTTACAGGTGAGCCTTTTCTGATGCCTAGATTTGTGACAAACAGGAAACTTTCCCTAGAAATATATCGGCAATTGTCAATTGCAGATTGCGACTACAGCACCAAAAAGAAAAAGAAGCACCTTTCTGAAATCCATCTTACTATTGGCAAGAGCCAAGTGACGCTCATGAAGAGAGAGGAGCAGCATGTATTGACCAGTAAGTTGGCCTATCTCGGCCTCAAACTTATCTGCAATAAATGGAAGTATAATCAAGATAAGCACCTAATTTTCCGACATGAGTCGCGGCCATACTAGGAGGAAAGACAAAATCCATCCTTGGACAACGAGGGCGCCTATGTCAACTTGGACACCATACCGTTCGTGCGGTCTCCATGGCTTGCTTTTTATCAGATCATGGTGAAATTCAACCCAGGCCTTCCAGTGAATAAGTCTTTCAAGACGCAACTGAAGAAGGGGTGGTCTGAAAGGAAAGCAACCAACTTCTAGAGATATCGGTAAGAGATCAAGCAGACGGCCCCCTTGTAGAGCGCCATTCCCACTGATGAAGAATTTGAGGACATTTATGACAAAGAGGCTAGGTCCGATCTGGATGAAGAATCCAATCGTGACCACGAACAAGAAAATGTCCAAGGTGCCAACTCACTGCCTTCAACGACCGAAGCTAGAAAAAGGAAAGAAAAAGTAGCGCGGAAAAAGGAGCGGCAGGTCTTCTCTTCTGCTAGTATTCCGACAAAGGCAAAACATACCCAACGATCTACAAGGAAGACTTCAACAGTTCAAGGAACCCAAGGTTCGTCAGGGTCAGCTACCAAGGGTCTGGAGCGACCAATATGCCCTTTATAAAAAGGAGAATCCAAGACCTGGGCGGACAAGGATCCACGAACAAGGAAGGTGAAGAGGTGGACTTCACTCCGCAAGTGTCTTCAGCCCCTACAGTCCAGGTAAGTTTCGCACCTGTTGTCCTTTCTTCTCTTGCATCACTAATAGCTACAAGACCATCTTCAGAGCAGAATCCCCAATCCATCGACTCTAACCTGCTTATCCTTGACATACCCCCTCTCGTGTTTTCTGATGAGCCTTATATGGAACCCTCACGTGCTAAACATGCATCTTCCGCCACAACTGCGGTAGACACTTTAATTGCTTTATATGAGGCCTAGGTTTCATTTTCGGAACCACCCATGATACAGATTTCGTCACCATTGCCTGCTTCTAGGCCAATGCCACTATTTTCAACCATTGCACCCCTTACCACAATGAGTCCTCTACATTCAACACAACATTTGCGAGCTATCCCGCCCTTCTCGCCAATAGCTTTCCCTTTCGCCTCTCCCCAAGCTCAAGCATCCAGAAGCACACCCCGCGCCACCCTTTATGGCCTCCTGGCTAGTGTCCCCATTGCTGCACAAAGTATTGAGTCCCTGCACGATTTCCAGACTCAAGTAGAGTTAACCAAAAAGGCCCGAAAGGAGAGAAAGCAGAAGCAATTGGCAAAGGCTACGCCAGCTCCAACATTCGCAAAGTTGGAGACATGTTTTGATGAAGAGCGAAGGTCTCTGATGATTTTGGCTATGAAGCCATTACTCTCCAAGCCCGAGGGGGAGATGCAGTATGAAGACAGTAGGTTTGAAACATGAATGAGGTGCTCCCCCATGAGAAAATAGGCCTTGCCAAGGCGACACAGAAGGTGGTGTATGCTAATTACACCAAGCTGGAAAAGAAATGGAAGAAGGGAGAGGCGGAGTTGGACAATTTAAAGGCCACAATTGACAGACGCCGGGTGGAGATAAGAGCAAAAGATATAGAGATTGCCCGCCTTAGGCAGGCACAAGATTTGCAAGGAGAAGCGGCCACATTGTAAGAGACCTGTCCGTCTCTAACCTCTAAAACCTGATGCTGAGTGACTAGGGTTTATAATTTTATGTATTTACTCCGTTATTACCAAGCCAGAAATATGCATGTAGGAAATTAACAATATCTGAAACATAACTTGCAAAGATATACAACTGGAAACATGAATGCTAGAAATTAAAGCTTTATTGATATTGCATAATTTCATAAAGCTCTACAAAGAAAGATACCCGGAAACAGTCTTCAGATCTTGAAAAGATGTTGAAACCCTTATTCTAAATCCCTACTGCAAATCTGATGAAGCACAATGTTGACTTCAGGATGAAGCCAATCCACGGGCAACCCTTTAGCTGATCTCTCACAACCTCAGTTATGCCAATCAATGAGAGTTCTCGTTCCCACTAATCAAAAAATCATGAAAACCCTAGGTTTCCATCATCAAGAGCCAAGCTCTCCAAAGCACAAATTCAATATGTAAAATGATCCAATGATGCCTTCATTTACTTTTTGATGGCATATATATATTTCTCCAATTTGGTTGATCCCTTCTAGAAGTCTCCTTTTTAGTCATTTAAAATGATATTCAATATTTGCCTTTCACTTTAATAAATGCTCTAATAAATGGGCGCTCATTAAATAATAATATTTAATGTACTTTAAGTGACCTTTTGAGGGTCATGGCCCCATCAGACATAAAGTGAATTTAAAACTTTATAATTGCACCTTATAATTAATTATTAATAAAGTAAACACTTTATTAATAATTAAATAGCATAACTCCACAAATAATCATTATTTCTTAGTTCTGTCTGAACCTGGGAGTTAACCATTGTATCCCCTGTGCATCCAACTGCCTTACTAAAAATAGTAAAGGTCCCTCTCTAACATCCGCTGACTTACTATAAATAGTAAGTTCCTCAAAACTGAACCAGAGACCTTTGAATATCAATGCCTTGGAACATAAGAAGGATCTGAAGAGATAAACACAGATAACTGCCACCTGGAGAGCTCCATAACGCCCAAACTGAACCCTCTAATCCACCACACTAGCCTACGAGGGTCAACTGATAGGCTAATCCTTCGAATTTTGATGCTCGCAAAAATGGGGACATTACACACATCACTTCAGGCCGCTCAAACTAAAAAGGATCGGCTTTTGACCGAGGTGGAAAAGATGACATGCGAGGTTGAAACCGAGCGCAAAATGATAGATGTAAAGGCCCAAATGCAGAAGGCTGCGGACGAATCACAGCAAAAGCAAAAGGAGTTTGTTGATATTTCAGGTAAAAAAAACAACATTTGTGCGGAATTGCAAAGAGAGCTGCAAGAAATGTAAGAGAAATGGTCTGAAGTCGCGGACCAAACTAAGTAGCTAAGTGAGCAGTTCAAGAAGGAGAAGAACCAGATGCAAGGCGAGCTGACTAGTGCTCGATCTCAAGCAGCAGAAGAGCTTCAATGGGCCCAGACAGAGGTCAATCAATTGAAAGAGGAAATGAGAGTTAAGGAGTCTCAAATCCAATAGGAATTGACTGCGGCAAGAAGGTCTGAACTCTTGGTGGTGCAAAGATTGTTCTTTTCCCATTGGGAAAGGATTAAAGTTGCAACGACCCTGAGGTCAGCGTTAAGTTTTATAGTTGATGCACAGGAGCTGAATGCAAAAGTCGGCCCAACAATCGATCAAATATCGAAGTCACCCCTCAATCTACTGAGTCGGCTAATCTAATAACCAAGTTATATAAAGCGACTAATGAGACTCTAGAAAGCATCGGGATTCCAAACGGAAGAGTAGCTGTGAAGAAGGTAAATGAATTTATTAGGTGCAGCCAAGCCACCCAAAGGAGTAAGAACTGTCAGCTGGCGCTAATCAAGAAGATCAGCGAGATAAGAGAGGATTACGAAGCCTTAGTTCTTTTGGGTTTCCCCTCTCCGTTTTCGCCCGATGGAGCAATACTCACTAAAGAGCAACTCAAACAAGCCTTAGAGGCCAAACATCAGGACCAGTCGGAGCTCAAAAATCTGAGCTCGCCACCTACAATGAAAGAGATCGAAAATATACTGCTCCCCTTGGCCTGACTCTTTTCACTCATTGGAGCAACCCAAGCAAAATGAGGAGCAATCTCCTTCAAGGAGATAATTGACCTCGATCAGGCCTTGAAAATGTTGAACGCATTAGTCTTTCCTTTTGACGAAGATTGGGAGTTTCTGCATTCTGCATTCCTCAAACTCTAAGGAATAGCAAATTTTTCTATCTTTTATGCTGTTATGTTTTTCTAGGTTCATGCCTCTACAAACGAAGGCCCCCTATGAGTCGCCAGAACTGTGGAGCATTTTTTCTCTTTAAGTATGTTGTTTTCTTTTCTTTGATCTTTTCAACCTCGAGACCCTCACTCTTTGGACTTTTGTTTTGTCCCGCCATATGTCACTTCGGCGCATCTTTTTGGAGGTCGTGGGGCAACTTTTGCAAAAAGGTGCACAATTGCGCCACATAGTGGTTGCACTACTTTTTCAGGCTTCGCCTTCTCTTCGGGCCCGAAGTTGCACAAGTGGCCGCCCCATGGAGATTTTCCTCCAGCTGCTCTCCCATTTTTTTTAATAACGCTCACTAGCCTGCCACATCGCCCGTCGTTTGTCGGGCAGGTCTCTTCACTGTCAAAGCAATGCGTTCACGAACATTGTCAGGTGGCAACATTTTTGTTCCTTCGTTGCTTTTGGAGTCGGCCTTTCCTTTTGACATCACCATTATCACCTGCAGCAGATCAGATCAAATTTAGTCGAGCATTTACGGTCGTATCTTTCTTCTAACAAGGAGACCTTCACAAAGCTCTGGTAGGAGAAGTGGGTCGTCAAGTTGTTACACACATTACCATTATTGAAGCAGCTCAATTTTTATTATCATCTCAAATCCGATTTTTTATCAAATTTTGAGGACGTCTGGTGATGACAACTGTTAGGGTTTCAGCTTTGGCGACAAAGAGTGCTTGGTGCTTGTATGCTTCTCTTTTCTTATAAAAGGGACTTTGCCAGGAGCAAAAAAGGAAGAGGAATAAATAGATATATTATCAGTAGTAGTAGAATAGGATATAGCATATTTCTCACAAAGCTTTGATCGCTCTTTTGTAATTGATGTCCAGACAATTGTTCAGATTTATTATCTAACTTTAGCATTTTCACTATTCAGTAATATCAAGTAATAGAAGAACAAAGTTGTATCAAATTATGCTCATGTAGCCTTTGTTTTACGCTTCATTCTCTATTTCATATACATTGAATACTCTATGTCTCTTTATTTCTTGATATTCAAATTTCAATTGCTAAGCTATTATGATCTCCTAACCTAAACTTTAGGGAATTGAATCATGTTATAATAGTCTTTCATTCTCCTATTAAAATCTTTAGCAATTTCATATTGTGTTGTTAACTGGAATAGCTCTGTAAGGACCTAAAATATCTTGTTTGAATTATATTTTCCTTTTTTGTTTGAACCTTAATGGGTGCTTCCCACGGAAGGATTCGAATGACTGCTCTGTGCCCGCATAGGCCTTAGTTGCTCGTCCTCCTTCCAACAATGAAGGGTTTGTGACATTCTGTGTTCACTTTATCAAGAATAGAAACCTGTTAAGGGTTTTGAAATGTTGTAAAATCATTGGCGCATCGCCATAATTTAGTTTATTTTTTGCATTTCCTTCTCCCTTTTCCCCAAATACCAAAGAAGAGCCGACTTCTTTAAAATCTCGGAGGTTATTCAGTGAAGCGCAATCAGGTCCCCCACTCACTAAATTTTTCATAAGGCTGTTTGGGAGAAGCGCAAACTTTTAAGATCAACATGTAGAAACCCTCAAACATGCCTAGGCAACCAAATAATGAAATTTTCTTGTGAGAAACACTGTAGTGATACTATAGCGACCCTATAGCAAAATCCAAGTCTTTCGCAAATCAACACAATTGTGATTCTTGAATGGAGTCATCCAAGATTGCAAACAAGGATTTTTATCTTTGATCCGAATTCAAGAGAGATTTTTGTCTTCTCAAACCCCGAACATACCAAGGGTTTTCATCCCTAGATGCCCTAGCTTGAACAGAACTGCTCAAATCTGAAAATAGTATGCAAAGGATAGCTTGAATGATCCTCAAATGAAGATAGGTACCTCCTTGATATAGTTTTTTAATTTTGTATTTTATTTATTTACTTATTTATCTTTTAAAAATTTCAAAATACTTTTTATTTTAATACTAGTGTTTAAGAACACCATTTATTTTTATTATAATAATATTATCAAGTTGCCCTTGAAATTAGAGTCTACTATCCCTTGCCAAATTTAGCCACAAAATGTAGAAGATATGCTCAAGGAATATTGTCAAACACTTCGCACCCAACCTCTTTGATTGCTGGTCTGAAGTTCGGTCTGATTATATTTGCTTCAAGAAGATATCAAAGTACTCTAAATGCACCTACAGCCAATTGACATTTTGTCAAACAATTGGCATGCAATTGATATGCTGATAATAACATCTACAGCCTATTGGCATTATGTCAAATAGTTGGCATACATCTTCATATAATATTCAAATGAACATTACAACCATGTAAGACTCCCCAAAGATGATGTCCTTATTGAAATGCAATCACCTTTACAAGTTATCATAACTATAAGAATGCCAAGACTCTTGCCTTACAACATGAACCAACTTAAAATGCCAAAGCCTGATTACAATGACCACCTACAGCAGTAAATGGAAATTTTGATATGACAATGCAACTTCTAAGACTAAAGGATGCTGATTATGACAGCATGAATTACAATGATGAAATGATGAACAAATGCAATGACAATATTAAAGAACCTGGATAATTTTGGTGGCTGCTTGAGTAGATTAATTCGATGCTCTTCAAATACTATGAGAATGCCTCCAATGATGAAGCGCCCAGCTGCCTATTCGTCTAACATTGCTCCATGAATTTTGTCTGATTTTATTCCTTCTCCTTTGCTTGAATTCGCACCCTAGACAGTGCCGCCCCTGCTGCTTGTTATCAGACCTTTGTAATAAATTATTGGTGCCACAAACTCTCCTCAAAATGCATGTAATTCCATCACTAAATGCCCAAATATGAAGCGCCGATGTCTCCTTGTCAAGTCAATGCAAAATAGGAGAGGAATGAGCAAAATCATGGCACTATATGCCGACTAATATTGACTGTAGTAACTACATCAGAAATTCTGGAAATGTCTGATATGAAAATCTGAATATGCAATCGACCTCCCTGATGCAAATCGATGAAGACTATGATCTCCAAAATGTCTCCAATGCAAACACCAATCGATTTCATACAAAACTTGGCCAAAGGCCACAAGGTTTTCACAATGAAGCACAAATAGAAAGTCTGAAGTGTCTTCCTCCAGCTGCAATAATTCGGATGATATTCCACAACCTCAAAATTGCTTACCAATTGAGAGTTTTCGTTCTCAATGGCCAATTGAAACAACTGCAGAAACCCTAGGCTCCACAACTGAAAATTATCAAAGCATTCTTCAAAATCTAGATGATGAGAATGAGCCCCATGATGTTTATTTATACTTTTTCCTCCACTAAAGTTGACCTCTTCTAGAAGCTTCTTCAAGTCAGCCTTGATAACTTAGTATTTTTATTTTATTAAAATGACTCATTAATATGTTTTCAAACACACGTGTTTTTGAACATTATGTTTTCTAACACTGTGTTATCGAACATCATGATTTCCAACAGGTTATGTTTTCCAACAATATGTTATCCGACATTATGATTTCCAACCTTATGTTTTCCAACATGTCATGTTTTTGAACATCCAGAATATAAAAGAAATGACAAATCTAATGCATCCAATGAGCCAAACAAAGTTGGGTAACCGCCACAAGGACCCTCTCTCCTTGCCCTATTAGCCTACGAGGGCCACTGATAGGCTAATCATGCTGATAAGTGAATGTCAACTAGAAGGGGACATTACATAGAGATTATTGGGCCCAACATAAATAACATTGTTAATTTAATTTAACCTGAAAACAGGGACATGACATTCTAATAATTTAGTTCAACAAAATCCATTTTATCTTTTAGATTTACCTATTGGGGATGAATTTTTGACAGGTATTGCTGATTTTTTTTGGGAGGCCCGTCATGTAGAATTGACAAACACATTTAAGGATATCTATTTCCTCTTTGATGATAGTTACAACACATATTATCACACTTTTTTTTGTCTTTGGAGATTGTTCTTCATGAGTCGTCACAAGATTTTGGATTAGTTTCATCTCATTACATTTTGTCATCTTTTGATTCCATCATGTGGACACTTGAGCAACTCTCAAAGGCACACATCATAAGATTTCTCACCTCATCTCCCTTCTTTAAGTGGCAGTTCCTTCTACACACACCATTGGATTTGTTTCCTTTCAAAAGAAGAAATGTTGTTTGACAATTTTGGAGAATTTTCAGCATTCAACTTCGAGCATGCACCATTGGCATATGATGTACTTCTTTGTGGGGGGATACATAGTCTCTCTCTTTCTCTCTTATGGGGGAATATTAATTGTATATTCATGATGGATGTAGTCCTTGGGGGGTCATGTTGAGTCCCCCTCCCATCCCTTGTACATGTTTGTTTTCATGTTTTCTCTATTTTGGAGAGGAGAGTTTTCCTATGAGTTTTTCTCTTAAACTCTGTTTATGAGAGATCTTTTGTACATGGGTACCTAACAAGGCCTTGTTGCCAAGACCCATCTTTGCATTCTTGCATTTGTTTGTTCCTCCCTAAATTATACTAAAGGTGTTGGTGTGAATGGAGTATATTATCTAATTGGTTCTCATCCAGGTCCTATTCACACTTAGTTTACTTAAGACACATTTATGTTATTTACTATGTGTCTCATGTCATAAGATTGTGACACTTGTCATAAACCTATGTTGTCCTATCTTTCACCTTTCCTATAACCAAGTTTCCTCTTGTACATTATGTATCTTGTAGAGATTCCATTGTATTCATTGTATAACCGTCTTTTGTGGAAGGTTGTTTCTGGTTTTGCAAGTGATTCTAACTACTCGAGTTTGTTGTGCAACTCTTACATGGTATCAAAACTCTTACATTAGGTAGATTAAAATGTTAAGTTTGAAGCACCAATAACTATTGAACTTATCTTTCCTTGTTTTAGTTGCTCTTAATTGTCTCTATTTTTGGTTTTGTCTTGGGGCCATTAAAAAGGTTGTAAGTTTTTGCAATAAATGAATGCAATGAGTTTTACAAATTGAAAAAAAATCTTACACTCTAAGGATTCACTCTCAATGGGTACCACAGCTGCCTCCCAGAGGAGAATAGAGTAGGGTGTGCTGTTTTTGAATGTTATAATACTTTTTTTCTAATATGCTATTTTTATGCCATTTTTCCCAAGGTATGCATCTGCTCCATGCTTATAGCCATAGAAAACAACTAATGTGGCAAGGCCACAGAATATTGTTTCCTTTTTACCTCAAATCCAAAGCTCAACATCTTAAAGATGCCTTCAAGAATGTAATAGGTTTTCTGCCTTGCATAATTTTATTTTTTCAATACTATCGTTCCAGTTATATTATGACTAAGATCAAGTCCTAGACATTGACAGGGATGAACTAGCTCTAGTAGGTGGCTATAGATTGAAATTATCAAGAAATTTTTTCTAGGTTTGATTACCATTCCCAAGTAGTTTTATCAACATTTACCATAAAATCAGTTGACTGCAGAATGTCTGAAGAAATCTACATTATTTTTTCCAAATTGCAAGATCTTAAGCAAGTAGGAAGATTTACTGATTGTTACTTAGCCTCCAACTTCTATGTATTTTTCCATTATATCCATATATATTCTGAAGACGGTAGGAGATAGAGAACATTCTTGTTTAAACACTTTATTGCAATGGAATTCTTTAGACCAACCTAGGTTAATTTTAAGTTTGGCAATAACTCCTTTATATAGTCTATAAATTGATACTCTAAACTAGGGAGCATTTCTTTTAATTTCATACATCCCAAAATATTTACACTGCCGAAGGACTTTCTGAAATCAACAAAACAAGCAAAGAGATCCTTCATGTTATGATGATAATTTTCAACCATATTCCTGAACATGAGAATTGGATCAATTCTAGAATGTTGAATTTTGAAGCTAGATTGACACGTAGGTTTTAGTCTATTGTATTGCTGACAAGGAACCTCCTTATGGAAGTCCATTGGGGCATTGTTCTTCCATTTGCCTTGCATATTTTTCAACAATACATACAAACCTACCCTCCCCTGATTTAAGCATGTGCCTCCTGTATGGAATGCACAACTTTACCATCGCACATGCAACAAGACTGAACAAGAATCAGGTGATCTTGATTCCCTTTTAGTTTTCAATATATTACTTGGTGCAATGAAAATAAAGGAATGCTCTTCTGAAGAAGGAAATGCAATTTGTTATTGAAAACAAATAATTTGAGTGACAAAGCAAACATGAAAAGTTATATGCCAACAAGAACATCCACAAAAAAATAGTTCTCATGTGCATATTTATATAAAGGCAAGAGAGGGATAAACGGCTATTTTGGGTGAAGCTGTGGAGAAAATTACCAAAGAAAAAATAGCAATGACACAGAAAAACATACCAAAGCAGCAGTTCGTTGTGGAGTCCGATATAGTTGCCATCCTGCCATTTTCCTAGCCATGTTAGAGTGAACACCTAGTGTCTGTTCAATTCGGTGGAACAAAGACATGGAATTATCTGCAGCACCAATAGCTAACCACTGTTCTCCAGCCTTGACTGATAATACTTCTGATGAATGAATGCTTACAGTTTTCACACATTGCAATGAGCCTGCAGAGAAACTATTATGGTAAATCACCCAGGAAAAATTCACTGGTTTGTATGGAAATTAGGTATTTATGAGTTTCCTAATGATGATTTAAAGAACTAGAACATAAAAGACCAGATTTCCATGTACATTGACAAGAGCAATGAATCTGAATTTAACATAGATGATAGTAATTAGATTCAACATAGTGCAAATATTATGCTAAAGCACCCAGGAAAAAATCACTGGTTTGCATCAATAATTTAACGAATTCAGTTTTACTGATTTCATAACGGACTGGAATTAGCAATCTTATTTTCGACGAATAATTATAGAATTTATTTTATCGAATTCATATTAGTTTTGATGCTAAATAACTGAATCCATATTTTGGTATCGCATTCGTCGCGTTCGGTTATCTTTGGATATATGCCGTCGTCCCGGATCGCGCTCCATTACCATGTCCCAAACATTAAAGTTCTGCAGATAGCTCATGCTCTGTTCCCGGTAATACATCAGCGGTATTAGCCATGTATTCGCTTTGGATGGGTGAAGTAACTTCATCGCCGTAGCGTTCGCCTGTTCGCATCCATAGCCATTCGATTCCGGTTTATTCAAGAAACCGCAGCCCCATCGACCAACTACCAAACACTGAACCAGCACCACGCGTCCCATAACCAGATCCGCTTCGTTCTTGTAGTTCCCGTCACCACCCGCACCATCAGTCTCCCTGGTTTCGTTCACCGCCCGAATAATTTCGATCAATGTTGCCGTCTTCTGCAACGTTCCATGGAGTGAGAGGAGCACCTGAGTTTTCCGTCCATTTGAGTATGGAGAAAAGTACACCAGCGATAATGGTTCTGAAGTTAATTCCGAGAATCTGACCCATCCGCCTTGCGCCCACGAAGCGTGATCAGGAGTCTTCCCAGCCTGCAAAGGTATGAAACATCTATGTTAGGTGCACTGTGCACATATTAATGGAAACCAATAGGGAGTGATGATTTAGTCTGCAAACACTTATGAGATGTGCACTTGATTAAGGAAAAATTCGTTTAAAGTCAAAACCCTACATTTGTATTATCAAGGGCACACCTATATAAAGCAAAACAAGTCTGACTTTTCAAAAACTAGATTGCATTGTGAGATGCACACCTATGAGGTAGCCAATAGTTTGAATAGTTTAACGATTTATTTCTTATGCTAGGTGCACCCCTGCTGAAGTACACTATCAAAATCACACAAAGACGCTATCTAGGGCACAACTGTAAGGATAAATGCCAAAGGTTTGAAATTACATTGTGAGGTGCACACCTGGAAGTGTGGAAGACAATCTTTGATTTTTCAGAAAAGCATGTAACCTATGTATAGATGCACAGCTATGAGTCGAGAATATGAATTTCAAGTTTCCAAGTGAATAAACACCTTATCAGGGGTACACCTGTTTAAGGAAAAAAGACTTTGATTTTCAAAAGATTGATTTACACTATGAGGTGTGCCTAGTAAGTAGAATGAGGTTGAGTTTGCAAGAGATTGCTTTCGAACATCTTTGTAAGTAAGAATTGGTTTGAATTTATAAGGTAGAATTGTATTATCAAGTGTACACCTGGTATAGGCTGGCAAAGCATGATCTATATGTAGAGTGTGCCATATCATTAGAAGCTGACCAGTATTTGTCCTAAAAATGAGAACCTTTAAATAGGCGCACATTTTACTCATCAGACCCATTACATGAGCAACAGTATTTGGCAGTCATTTTAGCAGACGGAACAGCAACAAGTTTATCATACAGTGATATCTGTCCAGCAGAACACCAATGAAATTCTGCCATAGCAGTTATATCTTCCAAAAGACAAACTTGACATCAACTTGTGGCTAGGGTTTCCCAATGTGACAATAACATGGAACCATAAGTATGGTGGTCACTTTCAATTTTTAGTTAGGATTTTGTCATTACTTTCAACGGTTGTTCATTAACCAAAAAGCACAGATCAACATACATAATATAATCATATTTGGCATGTTTGGAAAGTGTTATTTCCATTCGAGCACTAGAACTTGCATAGTTCACTTTGCGGTTTTCATATACAAGGTTGCAGTAGGGATTGTCAAGATTTCAAGTGTTATTTGAGAGATCATATTGTAGAGCAGATTGGAATACATCAATGGCAGATTTGAGGATTTTAAGTGCATTCTATGCTGGCTGTACCATCTTCCTTGGCTGGTTGTACACTTTGGAGGGAGGCTTATTCTTTTGAAAGGGCAGCTAGGGTTTTTGGAGACTGTATTGCTTCATTTGGGGTCGTCCAAGGCTGGAGAGCATCGTGCTTGCAACATTCCTACCATTGGAGGTGATTCTTGCAGCTGGCATCCATTTTTGAGGGTTTCGAAGCATATTACTCCTGTGAGTTCCAAATTTGTAACTCCTAGATTTTCTAGGTTTAGTTGATTTAGAAAATAGGGGATATTTTATGAACTGAGTTGACAGTATTTTCATGAAAAACTAAATATTTAAGCTTGTAGAAAAATCTGGAATTTTCAGCTATGAATCCTCTATGTAATGTTCAGTTCTTGAGTAAAAATATTATTGCAATATCTTCTATTTTGCTGCAATATATTGTTGTATGAAACTTTGCAAAACATCTCAAAAGCACTCGTCAAAAAACAAACAAACAAAAACAAGTCCAAACCAGGCTGGTTATTACAATGGTATCAAAGCACTAGATTTTGCCATCCAGTGGGTTCTAGCACGAAATGTTCATAGCAGAAATTTTTTGATCAGTAAGTGGATTCCAGCTGCTTGCTTGCTCATTTTTCAATTAGTGTCCAGCTTTCAACTTCCCTTGAAGTTCAGTATGTTAGATGATTTAGAAGAGATAACGAAGTCCAGGCTTGAAATTATGTCAAAAATGATGCAAAGCTTCAAAAAATATCTAAGTTACCGGGTTCTCCTATATAGCCCCCAATACCCTACAAAATACGTTTTGGGTGTTGGTTTGGTCCTGCTACGCTATGGGTTCGAACAGGTTCCTCCCTAGCCACTCGAGTTCTCTGTGGATCCTTCACAGAAGAACCCACAGAGACCCCAGTTGGCCAGCGAGGAACCCTAGTCAAACTTGGGCCGAACCCAGAAAAACCTAGGGGGATCTAAGAGTTCCACAAAAGTAATTTTTTAAAACATTTTTGTCAGCTAACAAAAAACAATTAGGTAATTGGTGCAGTAACAAGGAATGCCAACTTTTTCAAGACATTGGGTATGGATTTTTGTTAAATGTATATGCATATGTCTATATTTATGTATGTATATGTGTATGTATATATGTATATGTATGTATTTGTGTATATATATATGTTACGTGTATGTATATATACATACATGATACATACATACATAAACAGGTAGGTAATTGGTGCAGTAATAGGAAATGCTAGCATTTTGGAGATATTATGTATGGTTTGCTATTAAATGTATATGCATATGTATGTATTTATGTATGTATATATGTTATGTGTATGTATACATACATACATACATACATACATACATAAAAACATACAAACATACATACATATATATATATATATATATATATTCCCATACACATACCCAAGAAAACAAAAAAATTGTCGTACCAGCATACCCATATTTGTACCTGTATCTGAGCTCATACTCAAACTAGCAACAAAGAAAAATATGATAAGGTTTTAACGAACTTATAAGAGGATTGGGAAGAGATAGACTCTCTCATTGCAAATGAAGCGAAAGCAAACACTAAAGGAAAGAAATCTTTCAATACAGGAAAAAAGAAATTAGTAAGAATGAGCTTAGGAAACAAAAATTTTGTTTCACTTGCAAGGGGCCTTGGGAGCCAAATCTCCTATGCATGGGTAAATAGGTGAAGAGGCTAGAGGAGGAGCAAATAGTCACAAAAGCAGGGATTGTAATAGAGGAAGTTGTCTCTAATGTTTGCGATGCTAAGGATGAAATCGAAATTTCCAAGGAAACACGGGGACGCGTCCCCTACCATTTTGCCCCCCGTACCTATACCGGGGACGTTTCTCAGGCGTCCCCAAAATGTTTCCTTTTTTTTCGAAACGTCCCCAATTGGCGGGGGCGTCTCTGGGACGGCAAGGGGACGACCCGCCGTCCCCAAGACAATTAGGGGATGACCAGGTGTCCCCTAACTGTCTCGGGCACAACTAGTCATCCCCTTTTTCCCAACAAATTTTTACAAAAAAAAAAACACTTTGAAACTAAAAATGCTTATTTTTTTATTGTTTCTAAATGGACCCCACACCCTCCCAAGCCTAAAATGAAACATAAAACTTGCTTTCAAAGCCATTTGGGTTAATTTTTAAATTCCAAAAAAGCTAAGAGGAAAGTGAGCAAGAGAAAAATTCGCAGTGACTCAGACTCTAGACTTTGAGCTTGATTTTGATGCAATGTTGGCAAATGTCGAGTAGAGGCAGCCATCATACTTTCTATTACTATGGTTTGGACTTTTGTGACTTTGTCATTTTGACATTTGTAGTACAAACTTGTAGCCTTTTGGCATTTTATTTTTAAAATTTTATATCATATGCACATTGATTGTTTGACATGAATTATGGAAGCAATTAAGTAGTTGCATTATTAATTTGTTCGACTCTATAATGTATATGTCAATATGATTGGTGATTACATTTGAAACTTTATCAATGTTCATTGTTATGATTATCATTACTCATATGAATATCTGAAATTTCCCTATATTTTTAATATATATATATATATATATATATATAGCTGTACCCCCATCCCCAAAAAATACCCTAAAAAAATGTCGTCCTTGAAACACGTCCCGCCGTTCCACCGTCCCCCCCGTACCGGAAACTTGGTGGAACATAGGAAATTTCAGGTGCTATTTCCTTTGCCGCTAAGTACATTGATTTTCCAGAGGTAGTAAAATCTGATTTTTGCTTCCTCAACAAAAGAAGAGGGAACTAATTCAATGTTATTCCAGCAAAATGGCGCAATGGCATGCAATGAGGGAGAGACAAATGTTGGTACCGTTAAAGGTTGCACATGAGTCTCCTTGTGGGGAGCCTAGAGATTCTGGTACCTCCTGGAGAGACAACTGAGTTTGATTATTCTATGTGTGATTCTAATGTTGTCCCATTTCTTCTACACAAAGAAAGCATAGCATCATCCAATCAAACAGTTAAGCGGGATGATGATGATGATTTTGTCTTTGGAACTAATGCTGCCCCAGTTCCAAATCAGCTAGTATGCAAAGAGGTTATCATAGAAGAAGATTTGGGGAGAGTCAAGTTCTTTAAGTTCAATCAGCTACTTCATCAAATGAATCCAGCATTGTCCATAAGCCTAATTTGGAGAACCAACTAAAGGTTAGTGAAGAAAAGATTGTAGCAGCATTATCACACTCTGATAGCTCTCAGAAGTTGATTGCAAATCACCTATGGAAGGTTCAACTTGAGGGAGGGAAAGCGGGTTTTGAAGAGGAATCCTCTCATGATGATTTACAAGAAATCAAAACAACTATGGAGACAATAAAATCAGATTATTTAAATATGCTCTCAGATCAAGATTGTCTCCTTGATCTTGCTATAATTTATTTAGGTGCATTGAGAGGGAAAGAAGAGGAAGTTGATAAGCTCTCTCATGAGCTTACGGTTACCATGGATTCCTTGAAGAGCACTCAGATGGCCCATCAAGAATCCAAGATCCAGGTTGATGAGTTTTGCTTGGAGTTAAGCTTAGCTCAATCTTCATTGTCTACAGCAATAGTTCAGACATCTTTGGCAGCCTTAGCTCATGATGAAGATAGTGGTGTGAAGTCTTCTATCATTCACTCAAGATGCAAGTGAAGTGCCTCTTGTGTTGGTCAAGCAAGGGGAACATTCAGAAGCCACCATGGTTTCAAGACAGGTGACTCATGTCATGGAGTTATTTGGTGGAGTTGTGTGTGAGGGCAGGAATATTCCAGCCCTAACCCATTGGTTCCTACCGCCTAATTTGTTGATTGATGGCTTTCCTACTATGTTGGTTAGAATGATTTTAGATTACACTTTGAGGACAACAACTATTTGGTTGGATAGGAGGGATTGGAGACACCACCTTGGTGTCAAAGATTGGTTTGATGATGAGTGCTTATCATCATAAGACATTGGAGATGCCTTTTGTTCCATCATACACATGATTAACAAATTGCATGGTGTTGTTCTGATTCATACCAGCAGTTTGGTAAGGGTTGGTGTGTGTTTCTATGCACCCGTGTTGGGCATCTTTCACATCCATAGGAGACCACTTAGAGTGGGGAGGATTGTTAATGACGCAGACACATCAATCTTGGCTATAGGTTCAAGCGGCACTAGCAGAATGAGTGCTCAAAATGATGGTATGGGCCTGAGGTTCTACATTGGTAACGTAGAGATTGTTATTGGACAGCCTTGCAAGGAAAAGATGGCTTCTTCTAAGACTTATACGTTGGATCATAGTGCTGTTCCGTCTTCTTGTTAGGAGGATTGCAAAGTATTATCCAGTGAGGAACATAGCATTCTTGATGGTATATTTCTTTCTCCTGAAAGCAAATCAAAAAATTATTTCTATGTAGTTGATTGTGACCTTTGGCCTAATAAGAGGCATGAATGGAAGAAACAATTGCAGGTCACTAAAGATGAGGTTGAGCAAATCTTGTTTCGCTTAGATAAGATAGATAAGTTCATCAAATATCTCAATTTGGATAATTAATTTTGAAACATGACAAGAAGGTCCAAGGGAAAGAGTTAAGGTATCAAATTTGCAAACTATCAAGCATGCCCTTGAAGACATAAGATTAGGGTACTTCCAATTGCTTTCAGATAGAAACCTTGCCATCAGGGCTGCAAAGGGAGTTAATGGTGCTATTGCTAGTTTTGTTCCACATGTTTTGGGATTCCGTTGACTCAGACAAGTGAATTTCACCTCGATTGCATGATGAGGAGTGTTCATCAATTTACTTTCAGCCCACATACACAAGATTTGACCATGTCTTTGATGTCACATAGTGGTGGGTAACATAAGGGGTTTTCTAATTCATTCTAGTTCGATATGTTATCAACCATAGGTGGTGAATCCAAATTTTGCAGGACTCCTACTTTGTTTTTGTTAGAAATCATGTTAGTGTTCACATTGGTTAGTATAATAATGTGTACAAAGTTAAAATAAAAGTGAGTTATAGTAACAACTCACGAAACTATTCTAAGTGAAAAAATAATATTTCAGGAGTATTTGTTTATACATTTGAGTTGTTGAAACAACTCATATATTAAGGATTTGTTTCCTAAAAAATAGGATATGAGAATCCTACAAATATGTAACGTATTTGATTGAACATGAAAAAGAAGCACAAATTATTTTGTGTTTAACTTTTTGCAGTTTCTTTACATGGTATCAAAGCAATAATCATCTTGGTGCCTGGGAAAATCCATGGAGCTTCCTTCAAGGAAGATTGAATGCCAATACAAGAATGAAGAATATTATTTGAACCAAATTGATGCATAGGCGAGTTGGTAAGAGAAGTGGTATATTGGTTTGATTTTAAAATCATGTGTTTTTTATATCAGTATAATACAGTCTTGTTAAAATTATGATATCTAATTCATTTCTCAACGAAATTTAAAATATGAAAGTGTTTTGGAAAGTTGGTAAAGAGGGGAACAAAACCCAGAAATCATTTGAAGAAGTTCTCAACGGTTCGCGAGCACTTTGTAGCAGAAAACAGTGCTGTGAGTTTTGACATGAGCTGCCAATTGTGGAGAATTTGCATTGTGGTGAAATCACAGCGGTGAAAAATGCAAATAAAGGACAACATTTATGCTAAATGAAATGAAGGAAGCTATCAAAATAAAAGAATAGGAAAGGAAGATTTTGTTGTTGATTCGTGGCTCTGAAATTCTTGATCTACATCTTTGAACATTAGAATTTGTGAAGGGATTTTCAGCTCATACATTCTTCTAGCAAGTTCACATTATCTACAGGAAGAATATTCTTTCCTTACATGAAGTGTTTGCCAATCACAGTCATTGGGCTCAGCATGGTCATAGAATCTTTTGTGACTCTAGAAGACTGATTTTCTCAAGCCACAATCACTCCCAAAAAAAAAATGCAGCTATTGCCAACTATGTGATCATGGACTCCCAAACAAGACTTGTGTGGATGTGTGAACGAATAGTGGCATGGATAGCAAGATCTAAGTCAACGCAAGTAGAGTCTACATGGAGGAGATGAGTACATTCTACTATTTTAAAATTTACATTTGAAATTAAAATTAAATTTTAATAGTTTTATAGTGGTAAGTTGTTATTGTCTAGTTATTGTCTTATGTCTCAAAATTCAAAAGTGCCAAAATATTATAAAAATAAAAATGGTGTCAATTGTAATTGGACACACTATTGCTTGTACGCGACGTCCATCTTGTGGGGAAATTTTAAAATTGAGCTTCAACGCCAAATTTGCTAAGTAGGAAACCAATTGGAAGATGGAGGCACAGGAGGTTGGAGGACAATCTGCATCCTCTCGTCAGTCACCAATGACGAGGCCACTTATCAGCTTTGGTGGCATTTTATTTTCTATTGTGTGCCATTGATAGTTTTCTATGTTGTTGGAGATCAAGTGGCACGATCAACAATAGTGGATATTTCTATTCATGTATGTTAATTTCTTATGTATCCTCCTAGTGTAAAATATTATAATAAACAAAAGCACTAGTGTAATGCAGTTCATGGATCTTGAAAAGGTTAGTGGTGATCCAAAAAACCATATGAGGTGAACAGATGAGTGTGACCCTTTTCATGTCCAAGTTTGTGATAAACCTATGTGAAAACCATGAAAGGTTGATGAGAGGTGCCTTTCGTTTAAATCAAGATTATGAGCCACAAGAGTTGGCCTACTACAACTGGAAGTGTTAAACCTAAAAGGAGGAGAATGTGAACATCATTGATGTTGTAAACAATTGTATAGGAGAGCAGCTGACTACAGAGATCCTCTGACTGTCAGACTTCTTGGAAGTATGGTTGGTCGGTGATGAGTTCACTAGAAGTGAAAGCAAGATAAATTCTCATATGTAGGTGATCATGTGCAGCAAGATCCAGAGAGCAGTGTGCAGACCTAAAAGTATGCATAGGCATACAATCCTGTTTCCAGTTCATGTGTTGTACATTCTCCCCATGTTCACACTAAGGGGGGGTGTTAGAAATCATGTTAGTGTTCACATTGGTTAGTATAATAATGTGTGCAAAGTTAAAATAAAAGTGAGTTATAGTAACAATTCACGAAACTATTCTAGGTGAGAAAATAATATTTAAGGAGTATTTGTTTGTACGTTTGAGTTGTTCAAACACCTCAATATATTGAGTTGTTTCCTAAAAAATAGGATATGAGAATCCTATAAATATGTAATGTATTTGATTGAAGGTGAAAAAGAAGCACAAATTATTTTGTGTTTAACTTTTTGCAGGTTCTTTACAATTTTCTCTTGTTGGTTGCCTCTAGAAACAGGATTTTGAGACCTGGTACAATTGGATTTCTGGGGTTATCAAACTAGCACAACGGAAGTCAACAAGCGTTGGGAATGTTGGGCTTCCAATTTGTCCATGGGACCCAGGTGGATTACACCTCCAAACAATTATGATACATGAGGTTTATCACCACAATACTTGGAGAGTGCATGATGAGGTTATGGGTTCAATCCAGAGATTTTTTACCAAGTACCCAAGGCTTGACAGCATTTTGGGCTTCAACTACATACAATGGTTAATGGTTGGGGCATTATGCAAGATCATCAAGGATCCGGGTGGTTGGTGGATAGATGCAATTGGTTTTCCGCTCTGGCTTCAGGTGTTGTGGCAGTTGGGCTGGTTTGTAGTTGCAGATTGCTTGAGGTCAAGCAATCTATAGGAAGGGAGGACTATAATGTCCCCGTTTTCCATCCAGCCATCACAAGTCATATTAATTAATTGATTTAATTATTGGATATTGCCTGGCAAAAGTTTATTAAAAGGGGTAATATTAAATAATCCAATTAAAGTATATTTATAAAGTGGTTGGGGAAATATTATAAAGTATTATAATATCATTTAATAATATGGTGTTTTGGCGGGAAAACACTAAAATGAATTACAAAATGGATTTGTGAGCTCACATGTCATTATGCAAATTATGATTATTTTATTGTGAAATTGAGAAGAGCTCAGTTTTTCTAGAACAAGAGGACGAAAACCCTCAAGTTCAAGTTTGCAGATTTCAACAAAAACCCAATTCTGATGCAAGCGGATTCACCTCGGGATTCGTCCAAGGGTTCAAAGATAGATTGATTGATTAAAAATTTCGTGGGTTTTCCTCAAAGACAGAATTTCAGAGCATAGTGTTTGTAGAATTCATCAATCACAGGGAATAATATTTTAATTGATATAGTATTGCACAGGTTGGCAATCTGGACTAATATTCATGCCATACTCCACCTATTCAGCGGTAGCTTTAATGCAGGAATATAATAATAATTTGCTGGCTTGAAAGTTACAAATAACTAATAAGACAAGTATATTAAATGTGTGAAATCACAATCTTCATGTGGGTATCAGGTCTAGCTTGTGTGGTTAGTTTATATCTGCCAGTTTTGTATAAGACAAACAATGGGGAATAAGTCAAGTTTGAATGCCTTGATAACCAGAAAAGACAAACAAAAAGAATTACAGCCTTTTTCCTAGTTTCACTCAGTACATAAGACAAATTTGTCTTATGTGGTTCAGATCAGAGGCAACATATATGATTTATGAAGGCGTTGGTTTTCTTTATTACTTCAGCACAACCTTCATCATGAATGCAGCCACCTCTCATAATCGCGAGTCCCAGGTTTAATAGCACAATTTATTAAAGTGAGTCATGACACTTGCATATGAGGAGTCGGGCTATTTAAGGGGCAATCGCATCATCCTTAGCAAAGTCGTGGTCTCTCAAGAAAAGACGTGTTTATTGGAAAAGAGCCTGAACTCATAAATATAGCCAATGCGCACTAGCTAGCATCTGTATGAGCCTGGAAGGAGGAACGTGGTCAAAAGACAAAGACCAAGCCATTGTTAAAGACCTTTTTCTGTAGTCGTGAATGCTCTACAATTGGTGCGTGATGCTTAGAAAATTTGTGGGATAACTTGGAACCTAGGTGTCGTTTCCTGGGTATCTATTTGAGGTCTGGGTGAGTAAACTTGCTGCTGTTGACATCAATATACTGTTGTTGTCAGTTTTTCAACCTGCTGATCACTCAAAATCAGTTCAGGAGGTCTTCATCGGTATTTCATGCTTTTACTTTCCAAACTCTAATATCTGATGTATCTCAGAAGTTGAGGTCATACATTTCTGGATATCATATGCATGATAATCTGCTATTGTAATTGCCTAATCTGAAAGTTAATACTACTGCAGTTGCACTTTGATTAAAGCTTTCTCACTGTCATTTAGCATTAATGCTTCTGTACTTTCCTGAGTACAAATACCTGTAATCTGTTCTCTGTCTATTGATTAATTTGAGAGTACATGAAACCGGGGATTATTTTTGAGTTGCCTTATTGTATATCAGTCATATTTTGAAAGAATGAAGTGGAAAAACAGATTAACAAACCTGTGTGTGCATATCAGATTAGTGTAAACATTTCATTTTGAAGGTTGTTATCATACATGTGTTGTGATGAGCATAGTTTGCTAAAGTGGAACACCTATCAAACTGAATCTATCGCAAAAACTTTACACAATCCAGTAGGGGATCTTATAAAAGGCAAAAGAACACTTTGATAAAAATAAGAAGCTACATGAGAAATGGGGGTTACAAAAGCAGGATACAGAACAATAGAACACATCCACCCTTCGAAGGTCCGAAAGACTCCACACTGACACTCCACCAGCAGAACCCTCACAAAGTGAAACTAGTCAACCAAGGAAGAGAAGGCTCACAACGACTCCTAGAAAGGAACCATCACAAGAAGCTATAGAGGCTCTCTTGCAAATGAGTGCGGAGAAAAATCCTAAAGGAGGAAGGAGAAGGCACATAGAGAATGTAATGTCCCCTTTTTAGCTCATTCATTTTCTTGATGGTTTAGCCTATATTCTGACCCTCGTAGGCTAATGGTTTTGGATACAGAGTCTTTTGGGGCATATACTTGGTCATTTGATGACATTATTCTTCTTCGGAGCTTTGTGGGGTTCAGGGTTGGCCTTTGCAGAGGTTTTGGGACTCAATTTGCATATTTACTATATATAGTAAGTCATTTAGCCAGTGGGAGTCCAATGTTACTATTTATAGCAAGGCACATGGACGTGACGTGATTGCAGTGTTGATCCCAGAGTTCAGTTGGCATGGTGAAATAAGGCATATTGAGCAAGTTATATCATTTAATTATTATTAAAGGTGACTTTAATAATAATTACTATTATAAAATCATATTATAAAGTAATAATTGCACTTTATGTCTAATGGGGGCCTTAAGACATAAAAAGCGCGTCATTAATGATTATTTAATTGGGCGCCAACTTTGAGATGATATTTAATAAAGTTTAAGTGTATTTTTAATATGGTTTTAAAATGATTAAAAAAGCCAATAAGGGTTCGACCATCTTATGAGAAGTATATAAGAAGCCAAAGAGAAGATAGAACTCACCTTTCAGCATTTTATTATTCACCTTTTCGGGGTTCTTGTCGTTTGTGGAGAGAGACCAAGGGTTTCTGCCATTTACAGCTTTTACCAGCATTGGAGAATGTGCCTTCTTCATTGTTTTGCAATCTAAGGCTGTGAAATATCTCTTGAAAGTTTTCCTTGCAATTTTGCTTCATACAGAGGTCAAAATAGAGCTTATTTTAAAAGTTTAGTATAGGATTTTGAAGCAGATTCTATCGTGAAGGACATACATCATTGTGGCTGTATTTATTAATTGTTGTGCATACATCTCAAGGGCTGTACTGCCTCATTAATACCAGCCGTACCACCTTCATCCCTAGGCGTGTAAAGTCAAGGTCAAATTGCCTTGATTTTTGTGCATTTTCCTTCATGATTCGCGTCTCTTTCAATAAAGGCATTTTGGACAGTTTTTGGGGTGGAGGAATCATTACCAGCAGCTGGTCAATCAAAAATCAGTCCCATATATTTTGCTGCCAGTATTTCCAGATTTCAATATAAATATTATCTTCAATTTCCGGGTATGCCTTTTTATGTAATAAGCCCTTAAAGGCAATCTATTAATAATACAGTTTCATTTGCAGCATTTGCATTTTTAGTTGTTTAGTTTATTTCTTTAGTTTTATTCTTCATGGCATTATTGTCAAGAAATACAAAAAAATCAAATATCATTCAAAACTACAAAAAAACAAGAAAACATTCAAAAACAAAACATTCAGCTTCATCAGCATTGCTTACAGCATCAGTTAGAACAGGAGGGTTCTTACAGTGGTATCAGAGCAAACATCCTGCCATCCTATGAAATTATAGTTGATGAGTGAAGATTTCATCCACTACCACAGGGGAACAGAACAATGGCAGCCACCTTCAATTCCTGAGGGTGAGACAATGTCAGAGATATTGGGCATTCATAGAATTGGCTCTACTGACAGTAACAGTGATAGTGTGACCAGCATTATGGCTGGGAGGGGTAAAAGGCGAGCACTTTCACTTAGTCTTGAGTCCGCGGAAGCCAAGAGAGAGTATGAGAATATGATGGAAATGATGTCCCAGTTGATGGGAACTATGAGACAATTTGTGCCACCGCAGAACACGGGGTTCCAAGGATGGACGAGTGGTTCACAAGGTTTAGAACAACCACAGATGGCTGGAAAGTAGTCTACTACTTCTATTGGGTCAGTTCTCAGACCCAATCAGCCTACTTTTGCTCCTAGGGAGGAGCCACAGCGCCCTCAGACTCCACCAGTTCAGGGACCTGAGCATCATGTACTCACTGCAACAGACGTCACCAGGCACTATGCAGAGTACATGTCTTTAGCTCCAGACATTAGGGAGGCATTACCCATTAATCAGTTTTTAGCCCTAAAAAACCTCGGGGTGGTGGCGGGGTTAGAGCAGAGTAGCGGGCACATTAGGCTCCACAGGGTACTCGATATTTTCAGCATGCAGTCAGCAAGGTTACTTTACCTCATTTTGATGGCAGCGACAAGTGTACAACTAGGTCATGGGTCCAAAAGTTGGACAATTACTTATCTCTAAGGCCTATGCAAGAGGATGAGGCCATCAACTTCACTACCTTGCATTTAGACGGATTGGCTCATGACTGGTGGCATTATGGTATGGTCACCCTACAGCATCATCTTATTACCACATACCACGAGTTTACCAATAGATTGATCAAGCAGTTTGACAAGAAGACCCCGAGTTATATTTCAGAGAGCTTGCACAACTCAAGCGGGTGGGTAGTTTCGAGACCTACATCAGTGAGTTTCAGAGGCTCTCCGTGATGGTGCCTAGCTTGTCAGAAAGAAGGTTAGTTATTCTATTCATAGAGGGATTATTTGAGCCCATCAGAGGATGGATCAGGGCTTTTGATCCCCCTTCATTACAGGAGGCGATGAAGAAGGCACGAAGTATGGAGTTGGCTGCCCCACAAAAACATTTTTCTCCTAAAGATATTACTTCTTCCAACAATGAGAATCCTCAACAACTGTTGATAAGAAAAAGAAATCAGCAACTAAGGTGGATGAGGAGTCACGAGAAGAATTGAGGAAGAAGCAATTGTGTTACTAGTGCAAGGGACCCTACAGCAAAGAGCATGATTGTCCTATGAGACCTAAGGGCAAGCCAACCGTATAATGTGTGTTTATTATGAGGATCCTAATTCTGAAAATTCAAATCCGCAAGCTGCTCCAAAGGATGATGAGGTTGGAAGAGCCTCTACAAAGTTTGGACCTGATGCTAAATTGTCTCATTTGGCATTATTTGTTGATATCCAGAAAGGAGCTTCATTTAGGATCAAAGGAAGGGTGAATGGACAGCTTTGTATTGCTTGCTTGACACAGGGGCTACACATAATTTCATCAATGAGGGATTGTTCGATAGATGTAGACTCCAAACAGAGGACTTTGTTGGCTTCAGAGTTAGAGTTGTCGATGGATATACCCTCACTTGCACCAAGCAGATAAGTAATCTCACTCTATTGTTGAACGATTATGAATTATAGGCCAATTTCTATGTGGTTAACATGGGTGAGATGGACATAGTCTTAGGCATGAAATGGCTCCAAGATATTGGAGAATTTAACTTCAACGTACCTAAAATGGAAAAGAAATTTGAGTTGCATAACAGGAAATATGTGTTGAGGGGAATTGCAGATGGGAGCTTGCATTCTAAAAGAGCGGAAGGAGAGAGGAGGTTGTACAAGAGGAGTGTGAGTCAATGCAGGAGTTTGATTCTACTCATTGCTCCAGTAGTTTGGAGATGGATGACCTGATCAGCATGGAGAAGTTGTGCAGTTTGTGAATAATCCATTATTTGAGTCTGATGCTGGATTTGTTTATGACAATCCACTCTTCAAGCTTGATGTTGATCTTCCTCCAGGTACCAATATAGATTTGGGCAATACTCGCAGTGTTTGGGGTCCTTCTATTGCATCAAGATTCCAGGCAGGGCTCATTGAGGAGTTTTATAGTGTGTACACGGTGAGGAGTGCCTATAGTTTTGTTTTTGATTCACTTGTACACAATTTGTATTCGATGCACAAATCTTGTGTGCATGGGATAGATAGTTTGTATGATGACTCTCTTTGTGCAGTGGAGGGAAGCAAATCATTTTAGTGCTCACAGTTGCTCCCTCTCGAGGTTCACACTCCTGAGACACCTGATGCTGAGGTTGACTTGGTTCGACATTTTTTGTCAATTGTACTTGTGTTGTTGTTGTAGGAGTTGGTTGGTATTACGAGGGACATTACATAGTTCTTCCCTTGGGACCCAGGTGGAGTGGTGTTCTCCTAGCAATTGAGTTTGCTTGGGGACAAGCAAATTCAGGGAGGGCGGACTATAATGTCCCCTTTTTAACTCATTCATTTTCCTAATGGTTTAGCCTATAGAGGGACTTTTGGGGCATATACTTGGTCATTTGATGACATTATTCATCTCCGAAGCTTTGTGGGGTTCAGGCTTGGCCTTTGCAGAGGTTTTGGGACTCGGTTTGCATACTTACTATTTATAGTAAGTCATTTAGCCAGTGGAAGTCCAGTGTTACTATTTATAGCAAGGAACCTGGACATGATGTGATTGCAGTGTTGATCCCAGAGTTCAGTTGGCATGGTGAAATAAGGTGTATTGAGCAAGTTATATCATTCAATTATTATTAAAGTTGACTTTAATAATAATTACTCTTCTAAAATCATATTATAAAGTTATAATTGAACTTTATGTGTAATGGGGGCCTTGAGACATAAAAAGGGGGTCATTAATGATTATTTAATTGGGCGCCAACTTTAAGATGATATTTAATAAAGTTTAAGTGCATTTTTAATATGGTTTTAAAATGATTAAAAAAGCCAATGAGGGGTTGACCATATTATGAGAGGTATATAAGAAGCCAAAGAGAAGATCGAACTTACCTTTGAGCATTTTATTATTCGCCATTTTGGAGTTCTTGTTGTTTATGGAGAGAGACCAAGGGTTTCTGCCATTTACAGCTTTTACCAGCATTGGAGAACATGCCTTCTTCATTGTTTTGCAATCTGACAGTGTGAAATATCTCCTAAAGGTTTGCCTTGAGATTTAGCTTCATACAGAGGTCAAAACAAAGCTTCTTTGAGAAGTTTAGTCAAAGATTTTGAAGCAGATTCTATCGTGAAGGACATACATCAGTGTGGCTGTATTTATTAATTGTTGTGCACACATCTCAAGGGTCGTACTGCCTCATAAATGCCTGGTGTACCACCTTCAGCCCTAGGCGTGTGAAGTCAAGGTCAATTCGCCTTCATTTTTGTGCATCTTCCTTCTTCATGATTGGTGTCTCTTTCAAAAAAGGCATTTTGGACAGTATTTGGGGTGGAGGAATCATTACCAACAGCTGGTCGATCAAAAATCAGTCCTATATTTTGCTGCCAATATTTCCAGATTTCAATATAAATATTATCTTCAATTTCCGCGTATGCCTTTTTATGTAATAAGCCCTTAAAGGCAATCTATTAATAATACAGTTTCATTTGCAAGATTTGCATTTCCAGTTGTTTAGTTTATTTCTTTAGTTTTATTCTTCCTGGCATTATTGTCAAGAAAATACAAAAAATTCAAATATCATTCAAAACTACAAAAAAACAAGAAAACATTCAGCTTCATCAGCATTGCTTCCAACGTCAGTTAGAACAGGAGCGTTCGTACAGAGTGTTGGCATTTCAATTAGAACCTCTGAAGTGCTTATTGGAAACGGACAGCTATGCACAGTGCGTGATGACTGCTCTTCAAATTATGGAGGGGAAGCTCCCTCTTGTTTGTTGATGTCTGCGTAAAAGTAACACGGACTAAATGTTCCTATCTTTTTTACTCAACGGGCAGCACACAATGGTGCATAAACACAATGCGTTGCAGTGAAGGTTTTCTCCGGTTTCTTTAGATCTAAACTACAACTAGGCTAACTTTTAATCTATCCTATCTCCTCAAGATAAACAGAGCATGAAGGAAAAGGAGCAGGAATGGATGGTTGGATCACTTGGGCCGACCGTCTCTCAAAATGCATCTGAAGCTCTGAACTCTCATATCTATGTTGGAATAAGGATTTATGCAAGTAATCACTCTTTACAATAAGTTGAATCTCAGGATTGCCAAGGAGGAGGAAACCCTATCCAAGGTGTAGGTTCGGATGCAACTTACTAGAAACAACAAAGAACAATGAACTGGCTAACAGGATTCTTGAGGATGTGACGACACCTATCCAAAGTGTAGGCTGAAATACAGATCATTACACAATATGAAACAATAACTATTAACATCAAAATACCCAAGGAGGTGACAGCACCTGTCCAAGGGGGAGATTGAAACAATAAGTTATAAGAACAAGGCATTGATAGAACTTGAAACTTTTGGATCAAACTGCATGTGCCTTTTGATTTCTTTCTTCAAACTTTCTCAACAAATTACAAAGATTTGGGACAACAAAGTTACGAAATCATAAACAATTGCTCATCAAACCAAATAACTCTCGTCCACGAGAGAACAAATATAGACTTGAAATGTTGTTGGCACAATGCCGCAAGAATTTTGTGTAGTAAATAAAGGTTACAAAATAATGAGGAAAGGCTCTTAATTATAGAAACTCAAAGGAGTAGGCAACCCTAAAATCTCGTTGAGTTAACAACTACTTCTTGCCAATCTACAAGATTTATTCCTATGTCTAAAAGTAGGTGAGCAAGCAGTTAATTGGAAATCTACTTCAGTTAACCAAGACTAAACTTAAAGTGAACTCAAATCACAAAAGTGCCTCCAAAATAGAGATCCACAACTAGTGGACATCTAGAATAGACATCCATAATTAGTGGGATCTAACATGCATCATCAGTGGGACAGTGAGTTAACTTCAAATGAGGCATCAAGTTAACTCCCATTGCCATAAATGCTATTTTGGATGGTAGGACGTCCCAACTTGTTGTTTTCACACCGTATCACCTCTAGTCAACAACTCCTCTAGCCAATTCTTGACTTCTACTATTTTGGAGGGTAGGACATCCCAACTTGGTGTTTTCACACCTCATCACCGCAAAAACTGTCACGGATGAGATTTTGGAACTGTGTTTGCACTTCGGGTGGCTCAATCTAAGCACCTCCCTTGTGCTAATAAAGGTAAGGGATAGATATTACCAACATTCTTACGAAGTTAATAACACCTGCCACAATCTATCGATACTCAATCAATTCTACAGAGTTGGTGTCATATGCTTTCACCTTGTACGCAAGCTGTTCTTTCCAAGCGAAAAGATATTGCTTGTTCTCCACCATAGTAATTGATTGGTATGCCAGCTGTAAGTCTGAGATAGTGATCTCATCCTCAGGCCTCTTCTCAGTTGCATTTTTCTCTAACTGTTGAATTTTCGCGTGGAGTTCATGACCTCTGTTGCTTAGCTGATACAACTCTGTAGGTATACACCGTCCCCTGATGACAAATTTTTCCACTTGATTTCTCAAGTGTTTTCCATACAGGATCAGTTGGTGGTGATTTTGCTCTGTGGGAAGGTCTTGCAACTCTCAAGGCAAAGCAAAGGTGTTTGGTGTACAGTGCATTAAGCTAGATATGTATAATCTCAACTGTTGGTTTTCAACCTTTAAGGTTGCTTTGTCTTTGCTGTCCTTTGCAATTCTTTCTTGGAAACTTACTGATGCAACTCCAAGGAGATCTACCTCCACCTGACGAGTAGTCTTACCGAGGTTGACTTTTGACAAAGTAAAGTCATTAACCTCTACTTCATGTGCATTTTTTTCATCAGGTGGTGCAACTGTCACTATGACAAATTCATTGTCAGCATTCTTTCCTACATGAACCTGTTTCTTCAGCTTCTTTACTAGCATGTCTTGAGGGACATGATCGAACTTTGTGAAGTCTAGTTCGTAGGATAGCCTGTTTCTTTTCCTTCCTAGGAGATTCTCAAGCCAGGATATATCTTGACTAATCTCACTAGAAGGATGGATGATAGGTCCCTGAATGCTTGATGAATGGGATTCTGCTGCAGTGTCGTGTGGTGGCAAATCCAAGTCAATGGGGATCGGTGATTGCTACAATGGTGGTTAAGTGGGAGGTTTTGCTTCCACCTTTGGCATTGTATTAGCAGCAACTACTTCCAACATTGGCTCTGTTTCAGTTGTGATTGTCTCAATTGTTGGCTCTGTCTTAACTGTCGCTGATTTGTGTCAGCAATCTATATTCTACCCCTTGTCTACTCTGACATTCTAACTTCCTTAGGAGGATTCTCCATTTTTTCTGTCTGGGCTTCTTCCTTGATGTCGAAGGTAGTGAGGGATGAACCAATGGTGGCTCTATGCAGGGAATTACTACCTTCCTTGTCTTCTTGTTGTCCAAGTAGAGTTCGTTGTTTCTGACAACTCTACCTATCCTTTCCTCTATAGACATACTTTCCTTGGTATACCAATCCACTTTTCCAAGTGGTTGTCAGTCCACCTGGTCTACGAACAATGAAGAATAACTTACCCATCATCATCAAATAGGCCTTCCACATCTTCTGTCATGAAAACAACAATTTGTAGAAGTCTCAACCAGCTGTAGTTGCATCTTCGTACATCAAACTCATCTTCACAGTTGACCCAATAGTCCTCCATGGAAGACTCGTGTGAAGAGTGTTGCTCAAGGTGTGCTGCATAAAGGCCTCTGGGATCATATGATCGTCTCTTGATGAGGTACTTAAGATTAAGTCTCATTGTCTCCTGGCCCATGACTTTGGCATCAGCTGTTATCTTACACCTGTAAAGTCCCATCTAGAGAGGAAATTTTGCAGTCGTCATGCGTTTGTAGCGCAAATGAGAATGTACATTGGACGATTGTCGCAAGAATTGCATGAGTACCACCCCATCTAAAGGATAGCAGGGTAACATGGCAGGATAATCCGTGTATCTATATGCGTATGTAGGTGTAGGTGGGGAACTGGATGAAAAAATCTGTCTAACCCACCATTGCCTCCTTGGCTGCTGGTGATATGTGTATATGCATCTCATGGTCAAGGTCTCTCACGATGTGCATTAGGAAGAGATCATTTATCCGCTTGAAATGTCTTTCTACTTGAGTGAACTCAAGTTGCGGGAAATGTTCATGGACCTTTTGCACACCTAAGATTCCCACAGTGTTTAATGCTCTAAATTGACCTTGGAAGGCAATCAGGTATACAAGATATGAGCACATGTGAAACCTGTGAGCCTCTAAGAACCTGGTCATTTGCTTGTGGAGTGTATCACTGATGAGGGCAGGCCAGTCATAATGCTCTCTGTTGCTTACAATTTTGGCGATGATATAATACATCCATGACTGAAATTGGCTTGCCTCCTCCTGTCCAGTGATACAGTTGAGTAGAGTGATCATCACTGCATACTCATCTCGGAACTCTCCATGCCCCACATTCTTGGGCAAGTTGGCCTTTTTGCCTTTTAGCCATTTTTCTACCATTCTCTTTTAGCACTTATCTTTTGACACTTCGAAAGCCTTTTCACATTCTTTCACAAAGATGACCACATTGGTCGAACATGGTGGAATGGCAAAACACTTTTCCACATCCCGAGGCTTAAGGCTGCATATCAGTCGTCCATCCACTAATTGGATCTCTCGTGTGGTAGGGTTGTAATGCTTAATGCAAGCAATTACAAATTCCACGCTTTGTATTGTGATGGGGATTGATGCAGCCTCAAGCAATCTGGATTGCTCAATGTTCTATAAGGTGCACTTATCTATGCCTTCCAATTTTTCTTAGTCGACGTCTAGGTGTACCTAGTGCAGATCAGTGTCTACTGTTTTCAAGAAGTCGTGAACCAAGACCGTTTTGGTCTTGTATTGGACTTGGGAGAACTGCATTCTAAAAAACTTAAAGTTTCACTGTGCACTTGATATTGTTCAAGTACTTTTTTGAAAACCCCTAAAAATAGCACGTACTAAGAAGTATTTTTCTGAAAAAAAATCTGACACATGGGTATTGTTCGTGCTTCAATGTTGAACAAACCTAGTTCAATTGATTTTCAAATTTGACTTTTTTTCAAAAAATCCCCAAAAATAGGGGCAGCAAGTTTGTTGTTCATGGAAAAATTCAACAAGTGGGTTTTGTCGAAAAGTTATGTTGATCATACCTAGTTGGTCAAATCTGTGATTATCCGTTGTTTTCTTGGACATGCAAAAAGATCTAAGACAAGAAAAGAGGAAAAAGACAAGAAGAAGATTGGAAGTTATCAGCTGTCTTTTTGGAAAAATTATGCCTTTTGATGCAACCTCTAATAAATCATCTCTCTATGCAACTAATCTTCAAAAAATATGAAGAACGATGAAACCCCTCTATCAGATCTTGAAAAGACGCCTTGGAGAAGAAAATGATGTTCTTGGCTTCAACCTGCAAAGAAAGATGTTCAATTATGATGCCTAGGCTTGATATATAGTGATTGATGTTGAAGCAATCAAGTTTGGGCACCAACTCATGATGGAGGAGTCTTTCTGCTTGATCTAGAATTCACAACACTGATTTCCACCATTTTGGGGACGTTTTAGACATGGAAAGCCTTCAAAAATATCTAACTTCAGTCAACAGATCTTGCTTTGACTGTAGGCATCCCTTTTGGGGAGTTGAAGATATTTTTACTCCTTTTCATGGTGAAGTGCCTCTGCTCAATCCTTGTTTCCGATTGTTCAGTTGATCTTGAGGTGTTGCTGATAGATCAATTGTTGAGATGGAACAACTCTAATGAAGTGTGCTTGGGAGTTGCAAAGCTCAAAACCTGAGTCTGATGCTTCTGATTTAGGGACGCCTTTTCCCAACAGGGGCGCCTTTAGCTTCAAACTTAGTCAATTTCTTGAGTGTTCTTCAATTCCTCCAGTTTGACCCTCTATTCTCTGATCTAAGATCATCGTTGAGTTATAAGTCTGAAGAACTTGCTGAAGCATGGGATGGATAACTAGTTCTGTCACGGAAAGGATGACTGGCTTCATGGATCATGAAAGTTGGTTTAGGTGCCTCAAAAGCATGGGCGCCCCTAGCCTGTAGGGGCGCCTTTGACCTTTTGGCTTGTTGTTTTCATATTACAAACTTCCACGAACGATCCCAGTTTGATCTTTGTCATCAGATGTTTGATTTTTCTGTTGTCTTCGTTGACGGTGTCATTGTTGAGATTGATCAAAACAAAGGAGGTCATTCTCGAGATCATTGAGCTTACAGACTGCATCTAATTTCCCAAAAAAGTTGGGCACCTATTTTTAGGAAGGTGCAGTTTCCTTAACACTTGTTCAATTTCTCCATGTTCTTCATCTCCTCTTCATCTTTGGTGTTTTCTGCTTGATCTTCTTCTGTGAATGCCTAACAAGTCCTGTGAACATGCAGTTGGATTGATCGTGAAGCCGAGAGAGTGTTGAACAAATGCCTTGTAGAAAGCAGTTATTGAAAGCCTCATCAGGTGACTCAAAATGAAGGGCGCCCCTGGCCAACAGGGGCGCTTTTTCCTTGATGTACATTGATTTTCCCTCCATTCTACATGCTCTAACGATCAACAGTTGTTGTCATTTGATGTGTCTCGCAAGCTGGCCTACAGGTTCGTTGCAAGCCTGAGGTTATGCCGGGGAGATCACCTAAAGACAAGTTCATTCAAAAGTGACATCTAGATCATCTAATTCAAGGGCACCCTTGATCAACAAGGGTTCTTTTTCCCATGTTTGACTATCATTTTTTATGGTACTTGCTTTCAGCCTCTCATGACTTTGCTTACGTTTGTCGGTGATTGATGAATCAGGTGGCCTTGTTTGACGATGCGCCGCAAAGCCAGCAGAAACATGAATGAGATGACTGCCTTGGTGAAAGTTGATGACTGCCTTTGACCTTTGGAATTCAAGGGCGCCCCTAGCCAGCAAGGGCACTTTTAGTTATGGTTTCTTCATTTTCATTGAGAATCTTCATCTCTTCAAACTTTATGTTCGCCATCCATCGTGATTGATTTGAGCATTGTCGTTGACAACACGAACACATGCCTCTTACCAATCACCTTCATCATGCTGTGTGTACGGGCGTTGGAAAAATGACTAAGACATTTGACTACATAGCCTCATCCTAGTAGTGAGGCGTGCATTCTCTAGACTTAGTCAATTTTCAGCATTTTTCTCTTTTGAAAATCCACTCCGTCGCAGAGCATCTTTTCGATCATTTTCGCCATGGATTCTTCATTGAAGCTTTCGAGGCTTAGATTTCACCACCTGGTACTGGCCATTCTGCCATTAATGGCTGCAAAGGTCCTAGCTTTCTTCTTGAAAAGTGAAAATAGACCCACCAAAGTAAAACAAACTTTTTGGTGATTTTGACTTGACCAGTGTGATCGTGAAGTCGATTAATTGCATCAAAATCATTTTCAATCATTTCTGGGAAGGTCCTATTTTCAAGGGTTTTCCTAAAAATAGGGGTTTGAAACCCTAATTTTTAAATTTTCAAAAATTTGCAAGCATCTTCCTTAATACAAAGCCACAAAAAGCCTATGTTTGGTTTGACCTAAAACATACTTTTGACAACATTTTTACATGATTTAGATCATTTTAAGAAAAATGTCTCATTGAAGCAAAAATTTATTTTGGGTACAACATTAGGCTCCCTCTGGTGACCATGTTGGATACAGCATAGGAGAACCGAGAATCTCTAGTTTTGCAGACTAGTACTCTTATTTGTTGGGCATGGAGTCAGGATTTATTTCCTAATTCACCAAACAATTGGAGTTCACCTATTAGTGGAGTTCACCTAATTATTCACCTAAAGACAAGACTACCTAAGAAATCACCTAAAACACGACGATACTTTACGGAATGGGGAAACACATAACATAATGTTAAAGCAAAAAAAAATTATTTACAAAGAACTCACCCCATCACCATAGGGACGAAATGTTTCAAGTACTGCTCGTTGTAGGGCAGTCAGAATAGCCTTCCATCTGAATGCGAGAGAATATAGGAATTCTCTCCTGCAACGACATGGATCTAGAATGGCCCTAGTCAAAGGGAGTCAAGTTCGCTGTGCATTCCATTAGGCTCGTGTCTCTTGTCCCATAACAAGACCTTGTTTCCAATCTCGAAGTGTCGCTGACGAGCCTTCTTGTCGAAGATGATCTTCACTCACTCTTGGTGCTGAGTGATCTTATCAACAACTTCCACCCTCTTCTTGTAGTTTCATCAAGCACAAGATGCGTTTCCCAAGTGGATCTTTGAATTCCTCATCCTCTATTGTGGATGCCAATTGCAAAGCAGAAAACTCTAGAGTGATGGGTAATACAGCTTTTGTGCCATATAAGATAGTGAAGGCGGAGGTGCCAATAGCTCTCTTGGGCGTGATCCTATCAGCCCAAAGAGCGTCGTACAATTTCTTGTGCCAAGCCCGTTGATTGGAGTCTACCAACTCGCGCACGATCATGACAATGTTCTTGTTGGATGATTCGGCTTGTATGTTGCCTTGTGGATAGTAATTTGAAGAGTGGGACAATGTGATGCCGTAGTCAAAACAACATTCTACTAACTCCTTTGACAAGAAGCTTGTAGCGTTGTCGGTCACAACCTTTCTTGGTACTCTGAAGCGTGTAATGATGTTCTCTTTGAGGAAGTCGCACACAACTTCAAAAGTAGCTTGCTTTGTAGGAATTGCCTCCACCCATTTGGTGAAGTAGTCTGTCACCATAAGAAGATAGACATGTCCCTTACTGGAATGTGGGTTGATGGGTCCTACGAAGTCTATGCCCCATTTCTGAAATGGAGCATATATTACCACTGGCCTTAGTGGAAGGGCCACCAACTTGAGCTTGCCAACAAATTGTTGGCACATTTGGAATCTGTGCACCCAGTCGGATGCGTCACGAAACAAAATTAGCCAATAGAATAGTGCTCGTAGGATTTTGAATGCAATGAACCTTGATGAGAAGTGGCCACCGCATGCTTGATTGTGAAATGCCTCCAACAACCGTCGTTGTTGGTTCTTGCTAATGCATAGCAAGAACGTTCCATCAAGCCCATGCTTGTATAGAACATTACTCCTAAGCACATAGCTTTGTGCTTGTAATTTCAAAGTTCATTTATGTTGTTTGCCCGAGTGTGTTAGGCATTCTCCATAAGTCAAATAGTACCACAATTCAGTATACCGTTCTTACACAGAATCAACTAGTAAGACCATTGGGAGGTCTTCTTCAATTTATGTTCCTAGGATGCCATCAGCAGCTTGGTGCTTTAGATCACCATCTTCTGCTATGAGCCGAAACAGACCTCTCCCATGAACGAGCTTGGTAGGCTTGATCTCCAAGTCGTATTCTTGGACCCTTGCGATCCATTACCTCTTTTGGCGCCCATCTCTTGTTGAGTCAAGGCACTCTTGACTGCAGGATCTATAATGTACACAATTGTGTGGGAATTCAAGATGTAGAATTTGAAATTCTTAACTGCCCTCGCAACTGCATACGCATTCTTTTCAATCTAGGAGTACTGGGATTCATTGTTCTTCAAGCTACAGCTCATGAAGGCAATTGGCGATTTTGTCTCTTCGTTCAGCTTCTATGTCAGTATGGCAGAATGGGTGTATTCTAACGCATAACAATAAAGAATGAATTGTTTATTGAAATTGAGTCAAACCAACACTAGTGCCTTACTAATGGCTTATTTTATTTTCACGAACGCCTCCTTTCCTTTGTCAGTCCATTTGAAGGCGGACGTCTTCTTCTTCATCGTTGATATGTCTTTGGTCAGCTTTGAGAAGTCAAGTACAAATCTTTGTATGAAGTTCACCTTTCTGAAGAAGGAATGCACCTGAGTTGTATTTGTTGGGAGAGAGAGGTCTTTGATTGAATCAACCCAATCAAGGTCAATCCGAGTTCCCTCTTTGGATACGATGTCGCCACATAGCTTGCCTTTCGTTACCGCAAAGATGGATTTCTTGAGATTCAATGATATATGGTGGTACCTGCATCTCTTCAACACTTTGACTAAGTGTTGAAAATGGTCTTGCTGCTTCGTTGAGAAAGCGGTAAGGTCGTCAAGATAGACGACGATCAGTTTATCCTGTAGGTCTTCAAACCCCAAATCCATGGCTCGCTGAAAGGTGGCACCAGCGTTGATGAGGCCGAAAGGAATCCTCTCATAGGCGAATGTTCCCCATAGGGTGGTGAACGTTGTCTTGATCTGATCTTCCTTGGCCAACGCAATTTGGTTGTACCCGGAAAACCGTCAAGTAATGACAACATTTCCGATTCGGTTACCGTTTGCAATGTATGCTCCAAGATTGATAAAGGATAGTTATCCTTTAGTGACGATTGGTTGAGATTCCTGAAGTCTATGCAAATCTAGATCTCTTTGTTCTTGCGCACAAGAACGATGTTCGACACCCAGGTAGAATAATGGATTGGGAATATAATCTTTGTGTCCACCATCTTCTGCACCTCCATGTAGATCATATCTTGGAGACGCGGGTTATAGTGTCTCTGCTTCTGTTTGAAACGCTTGATATCTGACTTGAGTGGAATTGTATGAGACAATTCCTTCGACGTGAAGACTTTTAGATCTTCATAGATCCAGGCGAAGACATCTTGATACTATCTGAACAAGGAGATGAAGTTGTTGCTTTCCTCTACGGCAACATTTTCCCAAGTTAACAAGCCGGGACTTGTTTTCGATACCAATGTTGACTTGACACTAAATGGCAGATGTCTTGGTGGCCGAATTTCTTTGGTCTTGTACATGCATGTCATGTCCATCAAATATGTCCTCCAAGGATACTAGACCCTTGGGGATATTGTTGCCTCTTAACTAGATGATGCCTAATTTCGTTGTTTTGGAATCTTCTTCTATGGATTCTTTGAAAGGAGAAGCACTGCCCTCAAAAAATAACTCTTGATAGTTGTTCCCCATGCAGAGGAACTCTTTGATGTCATCATCATCATCAAAGCTCTGCCAGTTGTCACAATTGTCGGGGATAGCCGGCATGTAGACAAGCTCAATGGTTAAGGCATTCTGACAGAATGGGCATGAAAAGAGCGGTCGATACCGCAAGGGCATCCACTCTGCTATTGTGTTTACGTGGAATGTATCTGATGTTGAATGCCTCAAACCAGTCGATCGCATTCCACACCCTTTGTTGATAAGACAGAAAGTGACTTTTTCTTACTTCATAGCACTCTCTGATCTGTTGCACGATCAGCTCTACATCGCCTAAGACTTGGAGGAATCTTATACCCATATCCCTTGCATTTTTGAGACCTAGGATGAGCGCCTCGTATTATCAAACTGCAAGCGATAAGCAAATGGGTATAAAGTACATTCAGGAGAAGTAATGACAATTCCTGCTCCCGAGCCTGTTGCTGAGCAACTTCCATTAAATTGCATTGTCCACATCTTTGAACTTTCTTTTCATGTGCTGGTGGAAAATGCAACCTTTTGTTTTTCTTCGGTTGGTTCAGACAGCATGGCATATGTGTCGGGACCCGTGCCTTGGTATAACACTTGTGCTTGGGGGTCCTAGGACTTCACCACCGTGAATCTAGACTTAGCCTCGGGTTCCAACTTGAAGCTACCTTTCTTTAACAGGATTGTCACATACGACCAACCCAATTGAATCTCGCCTCCAAGATCCTTGCAGAAGCTTCTACTCAGTAGCATCCCATAACTGATTGGAATGTCAACTATTAGGATGGTCATCATGATCTTTTTTCTCTAGACAGGACGTTAATCTTACTTGAGCATCCTTTAGTTGGCCCACCAATGGCATCGGTTTGGACTCAAGTGAGTAGCACTTGTCATGAGTCTTAGTGCATGAAAATCCCAAAACGTTCATGATTTGCAAAGGCATGACGTTGTCTGATGCTCCTGAGTCTATTATACAGTTGCTAAGTTTAAACCCTCCCATATACAAAGATATGTAGAAAGGCTTTGGCTTTTCTTCCACTAGTATGGAAGACTCTAGCAACATGGGTTGGATTATAGCTTGCTTCTTTACTACCTTGAGAGTCCGATCCAATTAATTGGGATGATCCTAGAGATACTCCAACTATGAGATCTGTACCTTCGTCTTCATAATAGACGTCATGATGTCAAAATTTTCCAAAGACGGATCTTGAGCATTTGTCGTGGCGTTCTCCTGTGAAGACTTGGGATTAGAAGTGGAAGGCAATTCTTTTCCCTTTTCATTTGACTTTCGTCCTTCTTTTTGTGCTTTGAAGTGTTGGGCACATGTGAACACAAGCATTGAAATATTCTCGTGGTTGACAGCGAGAGAATACACACGATAATCTTCTTCTTCTCGATTTTCGAGTTCGCTATGGAAGTATCCCATTGCGGATTCACCATCGAAGTTGTTCGTTTGTGGTGAGAGAACGCTCACATTTGAAGGTATGGAACTTGAGCTTGGTGCTTGATCTCCAGCATATCCCATGATTTGATTCATCCTTTGATTCTCAGGGCATGTAGATCCGGTGTGTCTGTCTTATCATGGAAACAGTAGAACACATTAGACTTTTCAGCCTCTGCCTGTCTTGGCGGAGGTCCTAAAAATTTAGGCTTATAGTTACTGAAAGGTTGGAAATTGTTCTTCTTTGGCTGATAAGGCTACTGAGGCTGGTACTGTTGTTGTTGTTGATACGGTGGTGGTGTGGGCAATGCTTGTTGCCCTTCATTGGGTGACTATCTCCTGAGGATAGTCACCTCGTTTGCTACCTTTTGTAGCAGTGGATCTGTCGACACTTGGACCAACGGTCTGATAGTATCATCTTTCATCTTCCCTGAAGAGATCATATTATCCTCCAGCTCAATAGCCTTTTCTTGTGCCACAAGTAGGTCCACTTCGCGGTCTCCTTTCAAGAAAAACGCTCTCTAATGGGAGGGCATTGATGAAGCTACTCATTAAAATCTCGTTTGATGGGTTGAGTGTCTGAGAGAGACGTGTAACGAGGCGATTAAACCTTGCTACAAACTCTCTCATCGATTCAATGGGTTGCATCTTTGAGTTTGATAAACGGGAAAACAACTGATGGCTATCTTCGCAAGTTTGAACCTTGCCAAAAACTTCTCACTCATGACCGCCTAGCTTGTGATAATACCTGGTTGTCGGTGATTGAACCAGTCTACAGCATTTGCCTCGAGAGTTTTGACAAAGAGTCGAACGGCGATATCTTCATCGGGTACAGACAAAACAGAGCAAGCTGCTGTGAATGTTGAGATATGCTCATCGGGCTGTCAAGCCCTGTCACCGTAGAATCTCGAGAAGTGCTTTCCTGATCCCTTGGGCAGTTAATGGTGTCCTTGTAGGATCAATGGACCTATGTCATTGCCCCAAGGCAGTGGGGTTGGACGTCTTACATTTCTTGCATTACGGCCATTGTCGTTGTTGTTGATGACGTTGTTGCCCATTGCTTGAGCTGGAGGTTCTTCCTATTGGTCTTCTTGAAAGTGATCAGGAACCTCTTGGAAGATTTGCTCTATGTTGGATGCTTCTCCACCGTCTTCTTCAAATAGAGGATTTATTCTCCTCCTTGTGTATACTTGATAAGCCAGGGTGCTTACTGCCATGCAGGAGGTGGTAATACTGGCCTTTCAGCAGCAAGATCAATTTTCTCTTCTTCTTTGTCCAGAGTAATAGTTGTGGCGCTCCACCAAGCAGGTGATGTATTTTTCTTGAAGATGAAGGTGCGCAAGCTACTAATGATGTCTGATTGTTCTCCTTCAATGAATGTGAAATTAGGCTAAAGAATCAGGGGTGTGAGACCCGGTTGTTCAACAGGAGCCCAAGAACGCCAGATGGTCATTCCCGTGACATAAAAGCATTAGCTTTTCTTTGAAATTTTATGCCTCGGCGCCCCACAGTGGGCGCCAGAAAACTGTTGGCGTTTCAATTAGCACCTCTGGAGTGTTTATCGGAAACGGACAGCTATGCACAGTGCATGATGACTGCTCTTCAAATTATGGAGGGGAAGCTCCCTCTTGTTTGTTGATGTTTGCATAAGAGTAAAACGGACTAAATGTTCCTATCTTTTTTACTCAACGGGCAAGACACAAGGGTGCATAAACACAATGCGTTGCAGCCATGGTTTTCTCTAGTTTCTGTATATCTTAACTACAACTAGGCTAACTTTTAATTTATCCTATCTCCTCAAGATAAATAGAGCATGAGGGCATAGGAGCGGGAATGGATGGTTCGATCACTTGGGCCGACCGTCTCTCAAAATGCGTATGAGGCTCTGATCTCTCAGATTTATGTTGGAATGAGGTTTTATGCAAGTAATCACTCTTATAGTGAGTTGAATCTTACAACTGCCAATGAGAGACGATCATATGATCCTAGAGGCCTTTATGCAGCACACCTTGAGTAACACTCTTCACACGACTCTTCCATGGAGGACAATTGGGTCAACTATGAAGATGAGTTTGATGTACGAAGATGCAACTACAGTTCGTTTAGACTTCCACAAATTGTTGAATTCATGACAGAAGATGTGGAAGGCCTATGTGATGATGATGGGGAAGTTATTCTTCCTTCATTCTTCATAGACCAGGTGGACTCACAACCACTTGGAAAAGTGGATTGGTATGCCAAGGAAAGTACGTCTATAGAGGAAAGGACAAGTAGAGTTGCCAGAAACAACCAACTCTACTTGGACAGCAAGAAGACAAGGTAGTAATTCCCCACACAGAGCCGCCACCGGTTCATCCTTCGCTACCTTGCACATCAAGGAAGAAGCCCAAACAGAAACAATGGAGTAATCCTCCTAAGCGAGCTAGAATGTCAAGGTACAGAAGGGGAAGAATACAGATTGCTGACACAAATCAACAAGAAGTACATGTGGAGACAACCACAAACATGGCAAAGCCAGCCATAGTAATGGAAGCAGCGACAGTTGAGACAGAGCCAGCAATTGAGACAATCACAACTGAAACAGAGCCAACGTTGAAAGCAATTGCAGCTGATACAATACCAGAGGTGAAAGCAGAACCTCCAATTTCACCACCATCGCAGCAACCACTGATCCCCATTGAATTAGATTCGCAACCACACGACACTACAGCACAATCCCATTCGTCAAGCATTCAGGGACCTATCATCCATCCTTTAGTGAGATTAGTCAAGATACATCCTAGCTTGAGAATCTCTTAGGAAGGAAAAGAAATAGGCCATCCTACCAGCTAGACTTCACAGAGTTTGATCATGTCCCTCAAGACATGCTAGTAAAGAAGCTAAAGAAACAGGTTCATGTAGGAAAGAATGCTGACAATGAATTTGTCATAGAGACAACGCACCACCGAGGCCAAGAATGAACATGAGGTAGAGGCTAATGACTTTACTTTCAAAGGTCAACCTTGGTAAGACCACTCCGTGGAGGAAGATCTCCTTGGAGTTGCATCGCAAGTGTCCAAGAAAGAATGGCAAAGTATTGCAAAGACAAAGCAGCCTTAAAGTCTGAAACCAAAACGAGTTTATACATATCTAGCTTAATGCACAATACACCAAACATCTCTGCCTTGCCTCGAGAGTTGTTAGACCTTGCCGCGGAGCAAAATCACCACTAGTTGATTCTTATGGAAAACACTTGAGATATCAAGTGGAAGAATTTGCCGTCAGGACATTGTATACATACAGAGTCAGATCAACTAAGGAACTGATCTCAAGAACTCGAAATTCAGCAATCGAGCAAAAGGAAGCAGAAGAGGCCTCGAGGATGAGATCACTATCTCGCACTTAGGGCATGTCCCCATGCACCTGGCTTATTTTGGCTAGCAGCCACTGCTCAAGTTTTTTAGCAGTAATTTGTGGGGCTGGTGGCCCCATGAATTTTAATTTGCTGCTTATTTTTAAGCAGTCATCTAAAAAATATGCAATTATTAATTATTAGTATGTATGAATGAAAAATTGGAGGCAAATAAAAAAGAGGGAAAGAAATTTATGGAGCCACCTCACAGTTTTTCAATATGCAGCCACTGCTTATTTCCAGCCCCCAATTTTTTTCAACAGCTTATTTTCAATTCCTAAACAATAGCTGCTCCACCAAAATAGGTAAGATTCTAAATTATCCTTTTTTCACAATTTTAAATTTGCATGGGAACACACCTACTGCTTAAATATAAGCAGAAAATGCACTTAAGCAGTCGCATGGGGACATGGGGTTATAGTTGGCATACCAATCGGTTACTTATGGAGAACAAGCAAAATCTTTTGCTTGAAAGAACAGCTTGCATACAAGGTGAAAGCATATGACACCAACTCTGTAGAATTGATTGAGTATGACAATTGTAGTGTTATCAACTTCATAAGAACGTTGGTAATATCTATCCCTTGCCTTTTTCAGCACAAAGGAGGTGCTTACATTGAGCTAGCCAAGTGCAAACACAGTTCCAAAATCTCATCCGGACAGTTTTTGTGTGACCCTGGTTGCGAGTTGAGTAAGATTGCAGTCATGTCAACCAAACTAGATGAAGTGGCTGCAAAGTGTATTGAATATCAACAGATTGCAAGTGGTGAGGAGATGCTTAGACAGCATGTCATCATCCTACGAAGCATCAATCATCCAGAGGCAGAAGAAGTCAACGACTGGCTAGAGGAGCTATTGACTAGAGGTGATGAGGTGTGAAAACACCAAGTTGGGACGTCCTACCCTCCAAAATAGCATTTATGGTAATAGGAGTTAACTTGATGCCTCATTCCAAGTTAACTCACTATCCCACTGATCATGCATGTCAGAGCCCACTAATTATGGACGTCTATTCTAGATCTCCACTAATTGTGGATCTTTATTTTGGAGGCACTTTTGTAATTTGAGTTCACTTTAAGTTTAGTCTCAGTTAATTGAAGTAGACTTCCAGTTAACTGCTTGCTCACCTACTTTTTGACATAGGAATAAATCTTGTAGATTGGCAAGAACTAGTTGTTAACTCAAGAAGATGTTAGCGTTGCCTACTCCTTTGAGTTTCTATAAATAAGAGTCTTTGTTCATTATTTTGTAACCTTTATTCACTACACAAAATTGATGCGCCATTGTGCCAACAAGCTTGCAAGTCTATATTCATTCACTCTTGGATGAGAGTTATTTGGTTTGATCCGTTTTACTTTTACGCAAACATCAGCAAACAAGAGGGAGCTTCCCTTCCATAATTTGAAGAGCAGTCATCACGCAAAGTGCATAGCTGTCTGTTTCCAATAAGCACTCCAGAGGTGCTAATTGAAACACCAACGCAGAGATGTCTCTCTGCAAGTAGAGGACATAGAAGAAGAACAAGGGGTACCGAAGGATACTTCCATTCCAAGGACTGCATATATCCGTGAAGTCTCCCCACTGGTAGATGAGGACCGGTTGTATAGTGGTTTGTTCTAGAAGGAAGTAATGGACATGACACTGCAGAAGTACCCAATCATGGCAAAGCCAAACCAACAAATTACAGAGAGAGCAATCATTAGATATATGATAGCATCAAATACAACCCTATAAGATATAATTGATCGCTTTCCAGACCCCTTGACTACCGCATTCAAAAAGAGAAGGGAGAAAGTAGCAAAAACAGGAGTGGTTGAAAGACCTAGCCACTGGAGAATTGGCTACAACAATGACACCTCTGCAAAAGAAAAAGATAGCATAGATTCAATGCAAAGAACTTCGGTCCAAACAGAGATTGGATAAATTGATGATCGAGAAACCAGAAGTTACCCAAGCAGTACAGAAGGAGATAAAGGAGGCCACAAAAAGGCCTATTAGAAGTTGTGCGAGGAAGAAGCAAAATATCAAGCCACCACTTCAGAACAGTCTTCTCCCCCTCTACAATCTAAGACACCTTCTTCCTCTACCACATCGTCAATGCAGTCCACCAACGACTTTTTGGCAAAACAAAAACAAGTACAACCAATGGCATCTCCACAATTCTCAAAGGTGGACATTGGAAGCATATCACCCTTGCACAAATTTCAGTTCGGGGATATCTTGCAACAAATTGCAAAGGAAGAGATCTTGAAACATCATGTGGACAATTCCAACCATCTAGAGGAGCTAGTGAAGGACATACAAGGAAAGTTCCCTCAAATCCAAGGCGACTCATCACAACCTTTCACAACGCAGCTGAAGATTTTGATAGATGGGTTAATCAAGGACACCCACTCACAAAAGAAAACACTACGACAACAAATTCAGGCCCAGCTTCAAAAGACCAAGATAGATGAGGAGCGAAAGAAGTGCACTACCACACACTCTACCTTAGAATCAAGTACACTGAAGAACACAGAAGGAGACCTTAATGCCTTATATCAGTTTGTCTACAATGGCCAACAGTGACGAATCATATCCCATTCTTGATGAATCACATTTTATTGCAAATGGTTGCTAATGCTTGCTATTTTCTCAATTTGATTGTAAATCAGGTTTGCATTCAACGGCCCATTTGGACATTTTGAATGGATTGTAATGCCTTTCCGATTAATGAAGGTGCTTGCTTATTTTTAGGAACACATGGACAGAATTTTCAAAGGAACTTCAGAATTTTCATGTGTCTATATTGATGAGATTCTTAATTTCAGTCAGAACTTAGATGACCATTATAGTCATCTTAAAACTTTTTATTCTATTGCAAAAGACTCTAGTATTGTATTATTTGTTAATAAAATCCAGTGGTGCGCTAATAGCTAAAGTTTTTAGGAATGGTAGCTAATAATGGTATCCTGAGGTTCAGCCTCATATTAAGGATAAAGTCTTAGGTTTCAATTGTCCATTTGACTAAAAGGAAATAAAACATAAAATATATCCTAAAGTTGGAATGACTTTATTAAAGCCTACAATTAATAACTAATTATCCATTACTCAATAATAATTACTTTAAAAAATTACACTACTAAAGATTGATTTGCGAAAACAATAATCTACATTACTCTCAGAATTACTCATTAGCCCAAATAAAATTTATTCTCATAACATTTAATTCAGATACATTTATCACATACCAATCATGTCATTCAGATTTATTACATAGTAAACACAAATTCAAGGGTATAATTCCTTAAGATTATCATAAACTATGGAGCCAAAAGCTTTCATTTTAAGATTGTTGGGATTTTTCTTTTTCGGTCTTAAACAAAATAGTAAACTGTGATGTGTTGCAAAATGCTTCTGGATGTCCTGTCTAGGAATTTTTAGCATTAATGTTTTGCATCACACTCCATGATCCATTATGAGGAAGAGGAAAATGATGCATGATCATTATTTTCCTTCATGCCTATTGAGTTCTGAAATTCAGTTTTAAGGAAGTTAAGTCTTAATATGATACACACTTATGCATGATTTGGAACTGAGAAAGTAATATCATACTTCCTGTAAGGTAATTTTAGGCATAAGAGCATTGCACATGTTAAGTGACTGCAAAACCCTTAAGGAATAAGCTCTAGAATCTGATTATTTAATTCTTACAACTTCTGTAGTAACTATCTACAATTGCAAGGTTATTTTATGACTTCAGCTTGCATAAACCTCAAATTGGAGTTTTTTTGGTACAATAATAAAGTAATTGATTAGTTTTCTCTGTGTTGGTAACATTGGGTTGATCAGGTAGTTCTAGCATACTACGCTAATTCTAAGCCAAATACAACTTTCACACCTATCATGGAAGGCATTTTTTGGTACATATATGTATTATGAACCAACATGTAATGCCATTGCATGTGTCAAGCAACTATAGACACCTAAAATATCAGGAATAAGCTATAAAAATTAACTATTTCTTATTTAGAAATGAAACTACAATGACAGACATGAGAAAAAAAAAAATTAATTGAAAAATCTCTTATCAAAGTTTTCTGTTTGCATAAAATATTAAGGCTATTGATTTATATTCAACCATTTGCTTATGACAATTTATTGAATCAGTTCCAACATCTTGTACACTAAGACAAGTGCACCATGTAACTTCAATAGTTGGCCTTGCACCAAATCAGCACTAAGAGTTCAAAATCTGTTTAAGAAAACAAACATCTATGTGGGGAAAGGTGAAAAAAAGGTTATTTTTTATATTGTTGACAACAAGATTTTCAAAAAAAACATTACATTTGGAATATTAGTTCAGTAATATAGCATTTCTTTGTGAACTCAGGATTTTGTAACCTATGATTTCTGAAATTGTGTAAACACAGGTATTGCAAATGTGCACAGAACATGTTTACCCAGCTACGTATGTCCAATATTATTTGGAAAACTAACATTCACTATGGACTATTAGTAGGTTATAAACATAACTTAGCTTATTCTATGGTTGTTTGGATATCCAAAAGGTATTTTGGTCATTTCTCATATTCACTAAAATAAGTGATAGAGATCAAAAGAAAAAACAGTCAATATATGCCTATAAGGGGATTGATTGTAACCAGGAAATCCACATTGCATAACAGGACAGACTGGCACTCCATATGATCATCGATTCCTATGCAACAATGACTCAAACTCAAAGCCAAGCTTATCGAGTTCAATACTTTCATATCATATGCAACAATTGGACTTCCTTTTTCATGTGGTAACAGTTCACTATAAAATTTTCTAGAATATTGCAAAGTATTTGAATTGCAATTTTGACACTCAATACATAACACAAGAATTGAATTCCATGAATGAATATGTCAGCCAAAGTTAAAAATATTCTCAGCTCACCCTCTTGAGTTTCCCAAATTCGCACCATACCATCTGCTGAACCTGCAAAAGAGATGAAAGTATTGAACTGTGGATGAAGTACTTTCAAATTTGTCTGTAAAATAGAAAAAATAATGCTGCTGAAATGTTAATTAAACTTTCTTTAAGAAGACAATATGTGTGAGGCACACCAGTGATTATCCCTTTGTCAAAAGCAGAGTATTCAACACAAGTGATTGGGCCAGCATGGCATGCTAGTACAGCATCACAAGTTCCACGAGAAACAGACCACAATCTGGCAGTCCAGTCATCACTCCCAGTAATAATAGTGTCTCCAACCATTCTCATTGATCTGGAAATAGCCATATATAAAAAAACCACAAAGACTCATATCCAAAATAACCATGAATCATATTTAAAATAATCACAGCAGTAATAAGTTGTGGTAAAATCGATTTTATTCATAAAATATTACTACTGAGAAGTCTTTTGACAGATTATTTATTATCTCACCGAATCCATTTTGTATGCCCTAACAGCTTGTGCATTTGTCTTCCAGCTCGTATATCCCATATATTGCCAACCCTAAATATGAAAAAGCCATGAACCACATAAAATTCACTCACTGAAATGATGCTGCACAATCTTCCAATCCATAACACCATAGAATTGGGTTCCAAGATTGCTTAGATATACTCACCCATCCCTTCCAGCAGCAGCTAAAAGCCCTGTGGAGTCATCATATTCCATGCATAGAATCGCACTTAAAGAACGACCAACAGTTGCCACACAAGTGTCAGTTCTGACATCCCACATCTTAACAGACCCATCATGTGAAGCAGTAAGCACACGCTCTCCAGAAAGCATCTTCACACAGCTAACCTGTCAAAGTATAACAAAAATGATATCAATGTATCAATATGTTGGCACACAATTAATTTTTTTATTGTTCATTAGTAAACCATTTAATCATTTTATCAAAAATAGCAGAAGGAAATAACTATATGCTTAATGCATAAAATAGTTTTAGAAACGAAAAATGCATTCACAATGTTTTTGTTGTTCTCTATAACAATTCCATCCCATTTACAATTTCATATTTGTTTCATGATTATATCAAAAAGTTCATAATGTTTTCCTTTTTTTTTGTTTTGCTCTTTATACTTAATTGGAAATAACTATTAATTTTTAAATGTGTTCATTAGTAAACCATTTTATCATTTTATCAAAAATAGCAGAAGGAAATAACTATATGCTTAATGCATAAAATAGTTTTAGAAACGAAAAATGCATTCACAATGTTTTTGTTGTTCTCTATAACAATTCCATCCCATTTACAATTTCATATTTGTTTCATGATTATATCAAAAAGTTCATAATGTTTTCCTTTTTTTTTGTTTTGCTCTTTATACTTAATTGGAAACTATTAATTTTTAAATGTGTTCATTAGTAAACCATTTAATCATTTTATCAAAAATAGCAGAAAGAAATAACTATATGCTTAATGCATAAAATAGTTTTAGAAACGAAAAATGCATTCACAATGTTTTTGTTGTTCTCTATAACAATTCCATCCCATTTACAATTTCATATTTGTTTCATGATTATATCAAAAAGTTCATAATGTTTTCCCTTTTTTTGTTTTGCTCTTTATACAGATTTTATTAAGAAGGCAACTGTAAAGAAGAAAACAAAGCTTGCACTAAAATATGAACTTCATGTCATACTGAGCCATCGCATATGCAATCACGCATCAGAAAAAACTACCAAGCTAATATTTTATCTATGAAGTTGTACAAATTGTCTTCAGTATATTGAAGAAATAAAAAGCATTTTACAACCAGTAATATTGAAAAATGGCAGATTTATAATTCTTGCTGAAAGTATACATAAGCTATTCTGTTCCTGACTTGAAAGTGAAACATAGACCAATTAACAGCGCACAAATCAAGTCAATAACATTTGTCAATTCTTCTCAAATTTTAAGGGAATGCACTTATAAAGTTGACATTTTCTAACAGTCCTACTGATAGAAACCTCTAGGAAAACTGTAAAGATCTTAATCAAACATCCTAAGGAAGCAAAATCCCCTAAATAAGTTTATATTGTAATATTTTATAGAGTACCTAACATTTGACAGTAAATCTACACTAGGAGGGCCTCAAAGTAATGAAACAACTAAGCAAGTACCAACGGACACTGATAAATCACAAACTAAGTCTTTATGCATCCCTTTTAAGACGCAAAAGAAAGCAAAGGAACAGACACCAGTAAACCATCTCAAAAGACTTCTGAAACTAACAATCAAGGATGAAGCAAGAAGTGATAATTGGAATGGAGACAAAGACCAAGACAAAAGGGATAAAATAACCATGAAAGATCAAGATCCAGCCAAATTCTAGAAGATCGATGCAGAAAAAAAAAGGTAGTATAAAAGAGTAAAGAATGAAATTATATTAGTGCCTTCCAATGACCAAAATAGATACTACGACTAAAATGTACAACAGGTAGAAATAACATGAGAGAGAAAAAATGATGCTCCAAACAGAGGCTACCAGATAAACATCTTAAGTTAAGTAATCAGCACCATTACAGACAAATCTAGCTAACAAGAAATTGAACCCAAAATGAGAAAACCCTATACTTATCAAGATAGATTGGGCAGCTGGTCAGCTATCTTTCTGTTTGGGCAGCTATCAATTAAAGACATAGGGAAGATAGATTGGGTGCAACAAGTGCTGAGAGAAGCTAAAGATATTCAAATATTCATTTGCAACCACCACGCCTCACTTGATCTCTTCACAAAAATTTTAACAAAGGAATTCCTCAAACTTATGAAGACAGGGTATGTCAATTATTTCATTTTGTTAGAAAGAATGCTTGAGTTGCAAAAGCATAGTTGATGATGGTTAATACAAAGAGAAATAGATCTACTATAAACACTGTTCAGGGAAAAAATATTAAACAAAAGATCCTTGACAATTGGTGGTCCATTATGAGGTAAAAAATTCCTGATTTTCTTAACAATTTGTTGATTTTATTATTTCCAAGTTTCTAAATTATCAGTTGACTTTGAGACTTATTCTTTTTTCAAACTTTTCTTTATAGGTATGTTTTCTCCTTCATCTTGCCTATTGCAGATGTCATTAGATATGTTGATATGGATTCTCCTAGTCTTGAGAGATTTATACAACATTTAACAACATGCTTGGGTGGATGAAGCAAACAATTTATAATGTAGAGATCTTAAATTTGGGATTATATGAGCAACATATTAAACCAATTTTGATGCATCAGTCAAACACTATGAGCACCTCGCTTCATATGGCAAACTTTGCTCTAAGTCTCAAATGAAATACACCAAAGGTTGGGTGGTTTCCTCCTCGTGATGATGTAGAGGTGAATGAAGGGTTAATGAAGGCCCTTTGAAAGTCTATTCAAGTGAGGAGTCAACTATATTTCACTCATAATTGCTTGCCTTTACTAATTTCCACTGTCAAACATTCAACAAACCATAGGCGAAGATAAGCAGAGCTACATTGGCTAAAATTGAGCCTACTGAATGGTGGTCATGGCATAACAAGGATACAACCAGAGTTGAGGACACTTACCATTCACCTCCTTTCAAAGGAAATTCCTTTATTGCAAAGAGGAATTGGTCCACATATAGCTTCATCCACTCTATAAAGAGAAATAGGCTTACCTCTAAACTAGCAGAGAAGTTGATAGCCATGCACAATTTTTTGCAACTTCACAATTGTCAAACTTTAAAGTATGGACAAACTCCATATTTATGGTGAGATGTTGATCTCAAATCACCCAAATTGATGTAAAGCAAGTATAGGAAGGATTGGTTGGGGTTCCATTGAATGAGCCAGCCCCTCATAATGGTAATGACAGAAAGTTGGCTCCAATTTTGATGCAATGTTGATAGATGCCATTTAGGGGCAGCATCATACTTTCTATGGTTTTGTCATTTTATAGTTGAAACTTGCAGCCTTTTGGTTTTCTTCGTATTTTTTCATTTTATGTAATATATTAATATAACATATTATCATATGCACATTGACAATGAACTATGTGTTACACCCCAAAATTAAAATTTTTTTGTTACACTTAGACATTTTGAAGAAATGAGTAAAAGTCTTGTTAAATCAGTCAAAAAAGGTCAAAATTTGGGTGTGCATGTCTTGCATGCGGGGTTAAAACATAAAATTTTCAAAATTTGATGATCTAGGTCTGCTCAAAGCAACCTAATCTACAAAACCCAGATCTCAGTTTTTCATCCCTACTTTTTAGAAAAACTGCTATTTTTAGATATTTCCTAAAAATAGTAATTGTTTCTAGGTTTTTCTGGGTTTCTTTTGAAACGAATACTAGCAAAACTCTCTAAAAATAGAAAGTTGGTCCGTTAGAGTTCAAACTGATTTTGGTTGGCTCAAAATACTTCCATATCATGCTGGTGCAGTCAGAATCTCAAAATAATCAGTTTTGCCCTAGTGGGTCTATTCTGCTTTTTCAGAAGCCTATCAGGAGCTCTGAGGTCATCAATGGAGATCAGTCGGCTGCCAGGGGTCACACTCAACACTCAAACATTGAACAGAAGGCAAGTTGGTGAACAAGCACGAAGAACGAAGAAAGAGGGTGAAGATTGTGAAAAATATTCTAACACTGCTTGTTATGGGCGTCCCAGGAGAGAATAGGCGCCCATCTTTTTAGAGCATTAAAATTTGAAATTAGGGTTTAAGCCTCCAATCAAAGTTGCTCAGTTCTCTTCCATCTCCGCAACGAATCCAACAGTGCAGTCAACGGATCATCTAGTCGCCCAGGATTCAAAGCTGAACAGGGAAGATCCAAACAGAAGTCAGAATGAAAAATATCAAAATTATCAAAATTTGACTAAGTATGGGAACTTTGGGTGCCCCAGGTGAAGAGGGGCGACCAGCTTTTTGGAGCACCTAACTCAACAGTTAGGGTTTGCTAAAATACTCAATCTTTTCAATATTCAGCCAACTTCGCAATGCCTGTCTCAGTCAGAGCATCTGAATGTCCAATCTCCGGCAGATTCAGATCAAAGTGGAACATACAGAATGGAGGTTTGAACTTGAAGATGAAAATCAGATGAAAAATGGTTAAGTATGGAGCAGATGAGCGCCCCAGGAGAGAAGAGGCGCCCAAGTTTTCAAGGGCGTAAACAGATGAATTTGCAGATGTAGCTCTAACGTGATTTCTTCGGAGTTGATCAGGCTCTCCAACAAAATATTCAGCACGTCAATCAGAGTTTGCAGTCGCCAGATATGAGAAGCTGAACAAAAGGTTTGATGAGAGCTAAGAATTGAGATTCAAAAGCAAACATGAGAAAGTGAAAAATATTCTAACTTTGGTGAGTTTGGGCGCCCCAGCTTGCCAGGGGCGCCCAAGCTTTTGAAGGCCCAAATTCAACTGTTTGACGAAGTTTCTCCCAGGAGACCCCTCTTAATATCTCCTCAGCTTCGCAACGAGCATAACCATCAGTCAATCCAATGCCCGGATCACCAGATTCGACAAGATCATCTGTATAAGAGGAGTTAATGAAGAAATTAAAAAATATTCTAAGTCTGTGAAGGATGGGCACCCTTGGAGAGGTTCTGCACTGACGATTTTGAAGGATCAAACGAAGTTTTCCGCTAGAAACACCTCCAGAACAATCTTCTCATAATGGGTCAGGCTCCGCTATGAATCATTCAGCTCACTCATCAGATTAGTCTGCAAGCTGGAAATCGGGGTCAAAGTAGGGGGTTAAAGTTGTGTAAAGTTGAAAATATCAAAAAATGACTTAACACTGCTTGAAGTGGGCCCCCCTAGCCAAGAAGGGCACCCAACTTCCCATGCCTTAGTAAAATTTTAAAGATTTTCAAAGTTTCCAAGTTTGTGAGATGAAAGATGGGCGTCCAGGTTCAATGTGTTGATGTTACATGCAACGTCTGGAGTTATATTCCAGCGATCTTCTTTTGATAATAAATTAAATGATAGCATTATGCTATTTAATTTATTTCAATCTAAAGGGGCGCGAATTTTTATGGAGACACCACCATTTGTTAAGCAAATAAATATTATATGAAGTGGCATGTCTTTCGTAACAAGGCCAACCTTGTTCAAGAGGCGCGATTTTCTATAATACATCTTGATGGTGGCCGACTTGATACTTGGCAAAAGACGCATCCCCTCCTCTTTGTATATATATTCGATGTCATTCTCATTGTAAATCATAAAGTTGAAAAGTCAGTTTAATATTAGTCTTTGAAGGAGAAGTGTGAATTATTTAGAAGAGCAAATTCTGTAGGAGAGCATATTGTTGAAGGTCGAGTTCTATCAGCATTATAGTTCTGTGTTGCATCACTCCTTAGTGCATATTATTAGGCTTGATTATCGACCACTTGTAAGAAGATCACTTTGTGACATTTCAATATATAAGTGATATATTGTTGTTGGGTTTTTCTCCCTCAAGAGGAGGGTTTTCCCAGGGTATCTGCTGTGTTATTGTGTCTGATTTTGAATTAATTTTCTATGCTATAAATCTGATCATAAAATTTACATGCTATCAGAGCGGGTTTGAGAGGATTGTGATCAGATTTATCCCTAATCAGCAATATCCTATTTGTTCATTTGTCTACATTAGTCAAGATGGTGAACAGGTTGAAGATTGAGGATAGACTCGAGGGAGCATCTAACTTCACATCATGGAGGTTTAGGATCATGCTTACCTTGCGTGAAAATGACTTGGGTGAGTTTGTGGAGTCTAGCGTTCCTGAACCTGAGGAGGAAGAAGAGAAGTTGCAGTGGGTGAAGAAAGATATTAAAGCAATGAAGATATTGGTTGATTCCGTCAAGGATCATATTGTTCCTATCGTCTCTAAGTTGAAGACAGCAAGAGACATGTTCAAAACATTGGAAGAGATGTACGAAATCAACAATACCAACCGAGCACTTGCACTGAAGCAAAAACTACATAATGTGAAGATGGCGAAAGGTGAATCAGTGATTGCATACTTTATGAGGATTTCAGATTTGAGAGATCAGCTATCGACAATAGGGCATATGGTTGATGACAAAGACTTGACTATGCTCGCTCTCAATGGTCTACCTTTGTCTTGGGAATCTTACATTCAGGGAATCAGTGCAAGATCAAAACTGCTTAAGTTCGATCGCCTAAGATCAGATTGCATTCAAGAGGAATCAAGGTTGTTGGCAAGAGGCGTTGGTCAAAGTACAAAGAATGAAGACATTCATGTTCTCGCCTCCCATGCTTCAAAGAAGAAAGGAAAAGATGGAAGGAAAGGATTCTTCAAAAGGAATCGGGACAAGGGAAATGATGATGCACCTCTATTCAAGAAGAAGGGGGACATGTCCAAGATTCAATGCTTTAGGTGTGATAAGTGTAGAAACCCCAGTTTCCCTCTGTTTCCGATACTGTCTGTTTTTTTGATGTTTTCTAAAGTTTTTGCAATTTTTGACGTTTCTAGGGTTTTAAGCATAAAATGCAAGATGGCGATTTTGCATGTAATACAGAATAAATGCAATAGAATAATGTACCTCTGAAAACTACAAAATCTAAAGCAAATATTGAAGCTTATTCATTATAGAATCTTTCTGAGGCAATTACAATAAAACCCAGTTACATGCAACATAAAAAGCAATGTTATTTTTGAAACCTGGTTTTGCTGCAGCAATAAATGTCCTCCAGATGATGGTACGGCTGAGATGATGAAGGCTCTTCCTCCTCTGCCAGATGCTTCCCACAGACACCTCTGATATATGCACCCTTCCTGTTGAAGTCTAACTGTCAATGATGAAGGCGTTTCTCTCTGGAAACAAAAAGTCGCCTTTGCAGATATGGTACGGCCAGGTACAGTAGTACGGCTTGAGATTTAAGCAGCAATCAATGGTTGCAATGTGAATACGCCTCCCTCTGAAGGTCTTCAGGTGGTGAATAGATAGGCGCCCCAGTTGTGATATCCCTCTGGATGGATTTTACAAATCAAAACCCTCAGAACAAGTACGGCTCTTTGCTGAACAGTACGGCCTGCTGTGAATAGTACGGCTGTAGCAGCAAATGATGAATTTGTACGGCTTCCTTCTTAAGCCTCCAGAACAACAATAAGATATGCGCCTTGATATATATGAGCTCTCTGGATGTTAAACACTGATAAACCCTGAAGATGAAATAATCTCTGAAGTCCAATGATTTCCTCTGAATGAATAAACCCCTGTCGGCAATAAATCGGATGATATTTCACACCCTCTGAATCGCTCTCACTGGAGATGGCTCGTTCTCCAATGCGTTCGAGTCTAAAACCCTAAAGCTTCCGTACTCTGGCGAAGTCTGATCAATTTTCAATTCATAAAATGTCATAATGGCTCAAAAACCAATGCAAAACCCCTTTATTGCACAAAAGTGCGATTTCCTTAATAATAGGGAATTTTAATATATTTCAACTTTTAATCTTTTTAATTTCCCATAGTTCCAGCCAGAATATTTTATAATAAATTAATTCGCAAACTGGCCCTTTCTGATGATGGGCGCCCCCTTTATGAGAATCACTTAAGTTATAATTAAAAATTATAACTTTATATTATAAACATTAAATAATTAATATTTAATCAATATAATTAAATATTAATATCTTCCTCGTTAATCATCCGACATTCCGCCTGAAGCCGACGAACCCCGAAGTGATTCAATACTGACACAGCCATACTGCTAAAAATAGCAGGGGTCCCACACTGCCTGCCAGGAACTGCTAAAAATAGCAATTCTGCAAGAAACGTCCGAATGAACCCGAACGAAAGCCAATTGATCAAAACTGCCAATCTGACGCTGAGCCAAACTCCGAAACGACCCTCAATCCACTCTATCAGCCTACGAGGGTCTCATGATAGGCCAATCTCACGATCTCTGATGCTCGCCAAAAATGGGGACATGACAATAAGTTTGGGCACTTCGCTAAATATTGTCCAACTAGACCTAAGCAACAAGTTACCGTTGTGGATGTTGATGATGCTTCTCCGCAAAAGGATTCAAGTGAATATTTGTTCTACTCGACATTGGCAAGCAGTATACCTACCGACACCAACACTTGGCTAATCGACAGTGGTGCTTCACGACACATCACTGGTTTTAAGGAGCACTTATCAAGTTTGGTGGAGAAGGAGTCTTCTGAACAAGTCATCATTGGAGATGATCCTAGCTACTCCATGAAAGGAATTGGGACCTCTACACTTCATTTGGATTCCAGCATCACACTTCAGTTGAGTAATGTTCTTTATGTTTCTGGAATCAAGCGCAATCTTATTTATATTTCAGCCTTGGAAGATAAAAGATATCAAGTTGCCTTCTCTAAAGGAAAAGTTCTTGTGTGGATGGAGAACTCTAGCTTCAAGGATGCTCAAGTAATTGGAGCTAGACATGAAAGCCTTTACAGAGTCTGCACACGTCCTCTACAAGCTTTGGTTCATGATTCTTCAAGTTTGTGTGATCTTTGGCATCGAAGATTGGCTCACCTACACTTCCGAGCCTTACCTATCATGGAGAAGATGGTGTCAGGCCTTCCTAAGTTCAACCAGGAGCACGAAGGTACTTGCAAGGTCTGCGCTTTGGGTAAGAATATAAAAGCCCCTTTTCATAGTAGAGAAAATAGATCTAAGTGTATTTTAGACCTTATTCATTCTAATTTATGTGGTCCTATGTATGTTTCGTCTTCGAGTAGATTCTTGTATTATGTTATTTTTATTGATGACCACTCTAGGAAGACTTGGATTTATTTTTTGAAAACTAAAGAGTCTAAGGAAGTGTTAGATAGGTTTAAGGAATTTAAAGCCTTGGTAGAAAATCTTTCTGGTAAAAGAATTAAGGTCCTCAGATCTGATAATGGTGGAGAATACAACTCTGGCAGTTTTCGGAATTTTTGTATTGATGCAGGGATTAAGAGGGAGTTTTGTGTCCCCTATAATCCTCAACAAAATGGTGTTGCAGAAAGAAAGAAAGAACAGCACGATCGTGGAAGCAGCGAAGGCCATGATCCATGATCAAGACTTGCAAACCTTCTTATGGGCAGAAGCTTCCAGGACGGCTGTCTATCTACAGAACAGAAGTCCTCATAAGGTCTTGGAGAATATGACTCCGGAAGAAGCCTTTACAGGGAAGAAGCCAGAAGTCAGTCACTTGAGGATCTTTCAATGTCATGTCTATGTTCATGTTCCAAAGGAAAAGAGAACTAAGTTGGAGCCTTCTGGCAAGAAGGGAATATTTGGTGTTGCAGAAAGAAAGAACAGCACGATTGTGGAAGCAACGAAGGCCATGATCCATGATCAAGACTTGCAAAGCTTCTTATGGGCAGAAGCTTCCAAGACGGTTGTATATGTATAGAACAGAAGTCCTCATAAGGTCTTGGAGAATATGACTCCGGAAGAAGGCTTTATAGGGAAGAAGCCAAAAGTCAGTCACTTGAGGATCTTTCAATGTCCTGTCTATGTTCATGTTCCAAAGGAAAAGAAAACTATGTTGGAGCCTTCTAGCAAGAAGGGAATATTTGTGGGCTACAGTGAGACATCAAAAGCCTACAGAATATACATTCCAGGACAGAAGTTGATCGAGATCAGTAGGGATGTCACATTCGAGGAAGATGTTGCATTCAGGACATCCAGGGGCATTCATATGGAGATAGATAATGAAGAGTCTCCTCAGGATATGGAAGTTGACCATACTCCTGAGATTCAGAGGGAGACTTTGGAACCAAAGGAAGATCTTGATCCAGTTGAACCCTTGGAACCTACTGATGGGTCTACTGACATTGAAATTGGGAGAAAGAGACCTCTATGGGCCAGGCGTACTATGCAAGAGGCTGAAAGTTTTGTAGCTCCTAGAGGCACATTCAAAGAAAGTAAAAGGCCACCTAAGTTCTCAGTTATGTTGCCTTAATGAGTCAGATTATAGAATCCGAGCCTACCTGTGTTGAGGAAGCATCTAGTCATCAGGTTTGGAGAGATGCTATGGTAGAGGAGTATCAATCAATTCTTAAGAATGATGTTTGGGACACTGTTCCTAGACCCGAGGGCAAGTCTGTGGTATCTTCTAAATGGCTCTTCAAGATCAAGCATGTTGCAGATGGGAGCATTGAAAAGTACAAAGCAAGATTTGTGGCCCGTGGGATTTCTCAGAAAGAGAGAGTTGATTATGAAGAAACATTTGCTCCTGTTGCTCGCTATACTTCTGTCAGAGCCATCATTGCTATTGCTGCATCTAGAGGATGGAAGATTCACCAGATGGACGTGAAGACAGCCTTTCTCAATGGAGTGATTGAGGAAGAAGCTTATATAGAGCAACCTGATGGATTTGAGGTTCACGGGAAGGAGTCACATGTTAGCAAGTTGAAGAAGGCCTTGTATGGTCTTAAGCAAGCTCCTCGCACTTGGTACGAAAGGATTGATCGTTACCTGTCAAGTTTGGGTTTCTTGAAGAATGATGTTGATTCAAATCTCTATTTCAAGGTAATCAATGGTGATGCATTAATATTGGTCTTATATGTTGATGATTTGATTCTTACTTGAGAAGATCACCTAATTCTCGAGTGCAAGGAGTTGACTTCGGAATTTGAGATGGACCTTGGGCTCATGCATTACTTCCCTAGATTAGAAGTCTAGCAGAAACCAGATGAGATGATTCTAAGTCAAGGGAAGTACACCATTAATACACTTAAGAGATTTGGTATGATGGATTGCAAATCCATGTCTACACCCATGGAGACCAACCTACATAAGTTGAAGGAGGCTGCAGCTAGTTCAAACTTGGTGGATCCTACATTGTACAGACAGCTAATTGGATCCTTGATGTATCTAGTTAACACTACACCTGATATTTGCTATGCAGTGAGTGCACTTAGCCAGTTTATGTGTGATCTGAGACAGATACATCTTGTTGCAGCTAAACATATCCTGAGATAATTGCGCGGCACAGTTGGATATGGGTTGAGGTATTCTTCAAATGCAAACTTGGAGTTACATGGCTATACAGATTCTAATTGGGCAGGGTGTGTCACAGATCGGAAGAACACCTCTGGTTGTTGCTTCAGTTTGGGTTCTGCTATGATTTCCTGGTGCAGCATGAAGCAGTCATCTGTAGCATTGAGTACAGCAGAGGTAGAGTATATTGCGGCTTGTATGGCAACTCAGAAAGCAGTGTGGCTTCGTAAGCTCCTTGCAGGACTATTTGAACAATCAATGGAGCCTACTATCATTCATTGTGATAATCAGAGTTGTGTGAAGCTTTTTGTCAATCCTGTGTTCCATGACATAACCAAGCACGTTGAGATCAAGTATCACTATATTAGAGATATGGTACTACGGAAGGTTGTACAGTTGAGGTACATCAGCACTAATGAGCAAACGGCAGATATTCTCACCAAGCCTCTCTTCAAGATAAAGTTTGTGCACTTTCGAGATAAGCTTGGTATGGTGGAGAATCCAACCTTGACTGAGAAAGAGTCTCAGTATCAGTGAGCCTGTTTAATGAGTTCTTCTCTGTGAGAGAAGTTCAAGGTGAAATCCCTTGTTAATGCATTTTCCTCTGAGACGGAGGAATTTGAGGTGCAAGCCTTTGTTAATGCATTTCTCTTTGAGATTTGAGGTGAAAGCCCTTGTTTCCACCCCCTGAGCTGAGTCATGGTGGATGTCATGTGTGTGCCTCCATGACATATTTTGTACTTGTGTTTCACCCTCTGAGAGAGTCATGGTGAAAGTCACGTTGAGGTGACAACATCACGCAAGTGATGAATACTTGTACACACCATAGTATGGTTGTAGCCATTATGGTTGATATCGTGTTGAGGCGATATCTAATATCACGATGAGGTGATATTCCTCTGTTCACTTATGGTTGTAGCCATAGTGATAGACATCACATTGAGGTGATATGTCTTGTCTAGCTGGAAGTTTACTCCCTAGCTGAGAGGGAGTGTTGATGTTACATGCAGCGTCTGGAGTTATATTCCAGCGATCTTCTTTTGATAATAAATTAAATGATAGCATTATGCTACTTAATTTATTTGAGTCTAAAGGGGCGCGATTTTTTATGGAGTCACCACCATTTGTTAAGCAAATAAATATTATATGAAGTTGCATGTCTTTCTTAAGAAGCCCAACCTTGTTCAAGAGGCGCGATTTTGTATAATACATCTTCTTGATGGTGGCCGACTTGATACTTGGCTAAAGACGCATCCCCTCCTCTTTGTATATATATTCGATATCATTCTCATTGTAAATCATAAAGTTGAAAAGTCAGTTTAATATTAGTCTTGAAGGAGAAGTGTGAATTACTTAGAGAAAATTCTATAGGAGAGCATATTGCATTATAGTTCTTTATTGCTTCACTCCTTAGTGCATATTATTAGGCCTAATTATCGGCCACTTGTAAGAAGATCAGTTTGTGACATTTCAATATATAAGTGATATATTGTTGCTGGATTTTTCTCCCTCAAGAGGAGGGATTTCCCAGGGTATCTGCTGTGTTATTGTGTCTGATTTTGAATTAATTTTCTGTGCTATAAATCTGATCATAAAATTTACACAATGAACAGAGGTTTTTCGGGTTTTGAGGATGAAAGCAAAAGAAAGCAAGCTTATTTCAAACCCTAAGTCTATTTAATACATCACTTCAATGCAAAATTCAACATTATTGCAGGTGGCGTCCCAAGAAGAAAGTTGGGGCAGCAAGTTTGAAGAGTTTTTCATGATTCAAGAACTCAAGTTTGTTGGTTATTCATCAAATTTTTCAGACCAACAACATAAACCCTCGCTTTTTCATGCTTTTTCATCCAAAAGATCAAATTTTTCCAGAGGGAGACCAAGGTTTTCAGTTTTCAGCCATTTGGGTCTTATAATCTCATTCTTCTGAAGAAATTTTTGAAAACTTCATCAAGTTGCAGCAGCTTCTTTTTGCTTTGCATGTCAGTGAAATCCTCAGTACATTCAATTTTTAATTATCTGGCTCCTCTCAAATCAGTCTTCTGAAGAAAACCCATATCACAGCTTTTTTTGAAGCAAATTTCAAATTTTAGGGTTAGCTGCTTTTTCATCAGCCATCAGTTTTTTTAAATCTAATTAACTGGGTCAGTTTCTAATTGTATTCTGAACAAAACCCCAAGTGCCAGCTTTATTCGTGAAAAATCGAAGAAATTAGTGTTTGCTACTTTTTCAGTATAAAATCAAAATTTTCAAAAACGAACGACCTGGGTTATCTTGCAACGAAATTCTAAGCAAAACCCATATCTCAAAAAAAATTTCAAAAATTTGTCCGTTGGAGGAAAAAAAATCAGCATTCTAAAAATAGTAAGTTGCTCAAAACTTCTCTGAACCTAGGCGAGTTTACAGTCATTCTTCAAGGTTTCTAAAATGGAGTACACTCCCAATGTTGTTAAGACTGAATCAGCTCTCTATCATGATTACATCAAAACAGCTCAGACGGACTTGCATCACATTAAGCCGGTGTTTGATCTACACGCTTTAGAGAGCACAGGCAACACTTCAATCAGAAACCTGGGACACTTTGGACTCCTTGCAGAAGCGTCTATTCCTATTTCAATTCAAATTCTCGAGTTCGTAATCGCTTGCATCAAGCATTACAACCCAGCTACAAGGGAGATTCAATCAGTCGATGGCAGATTGATTTGCAATTTGAAGCTTGATATGATCGAGAAATGTTTTTCCATTCCCCCATGGCCTGGAAGTGTCACTATTTCAAAGGGTATGGGAAATGCACAAAGACAAGTACAGCAAGAAGATTGCACAAAGGTGGATGAAGGAAAAGCATAAGACTTTGCCTAAGAACGTCAGGCGAGGAGAGTTCAAAGATGAGATTGCTATCATAATCACCTTGCTCAACAAGGTCACTGGACAAGAAGATGCTACCAAGTTTCAGCCTTGGATGTTTTACGCCATACCCCACATCATGAAGAAGATTGAGTTCTATGATTGGCCTACCTTGATCAATGACAGCCTACATCAGCAGATAACAGAATACTTCCAGTTTCATGAGTTCCATATGGCTTCTTACCTAGTCTACCTGGTGGCCTATCAAGGTCAATTCAGAGGGTTGAACACCAAGGGATCATTGAGTATACAGCATATCTACAACTACTATCCCCAGTTGGAATTCACGAAGTCACTGCAACACTACAAGAGGGTGAATGAGGCTTTTCTGATGTACACAGTGCGGGACCTAGACAATGAATTGCACGTCCGTATCTCTTCAATTGCCAGGGTAGCGATGGCGGAGTGGGCAGATTGGTTCATACAATTTCCTACTTTCACCTATCTCAGAGTCTATGGCTATTCAGGTGCCCCGCTCATGCTACCAAGGTACACATCAGACAAAGTTGTCTTCATGGAGTTCTTAAGGCAAGCACACGATGTCCACGCATTCTTGAGGAATAGAAAGAAACCCGCCCTCAATTTTCCATTGGGATTGGGAATCTATACATGCAGGACAGCAGCAGATGCTAAGACAATGGGAGATGAGTTAGACAAACTCGGCCTCAAGCCTTACAGCGAGAGACGATCATATGATCCTCATGGTGTCTACGCTGGCCGACTCGAGAAAAACTATGCTCATATATCCGCCCTTGAAGATTTTTGGGCTAATTGTACAGATGAGTTCGAGGTGCAAAGGCGTAGTTACAGCAGGCTCACTCTTCACCAGATGAAAGACTGCCTTTCAAAGGATATCAAAGGATTGTCAGATGATGATGAGGATGTGTTACTCCCGATGTATGCCCGAAAGGGAATTGAAGATCAGCCCCTTCCCCAAGTTAACTGGGTTAATAAGGAATCCCTCTCAGTCGAAGAAAGCACGAGGCAAATCCTCGAACATAGCAAGGTCTTCATAGTGCTTAAAAGGAAGAAGTCTATACCAATAGCAGAGCCGCCAAGGGTACAGTCGTCGTTTCCCTCCTCTTCTAGAGCACAATCAAAAGGCAAAGGCGTAAGTCAGTCTCAAGATGGTTTGAAGGGCAGCAGGTCAACCAAAAATGTAAGGAGGTTAGACTTCTCAGGTATAGTCATACAGGAGCCATCAACGGTTGAAGCAGAAGCTCTGCCAGAAGAGCCTATACCTCAGAAAGGGACAGAAGAATCGCCCTTAGCACATGACTCCATACCACTGACAGGGTCTTCACCAATCCACATTGACCTTGATATCGAAGAAGATGAAGAAATTGCAATTGTACCTCCTAAGGAAGTTAGTAAAGATACTACCATGTCTTGGCTCGAGAACTCCTTGGGAAGGGTGAGAAGAAGACCTTCATAGCAGATGAATTTTGATGACCTTCATAACATCTATCAAGAACGTCCTAAGAAGAAAGCAAAGAAGCAAGTTCACTTTGATAGGAACCCTGATGGTGAGATAGTAATGGAGACTACATTACCCCTAGAGGACAAGAACAGAGATGAAGTTGAGATGGACGACTTCGTGATGGTCAAGGCTAATCTTGGTAAAAATACCAAACATGCAAATGTGAGTTTGTTCCGAGTTGTGTCTGAAAGCCTCCAGGAAAGAGTGCTCAAGGATGGAGAAGACAAAGCAACCCTCAAGGCTGAAATACAGCAGCTCAGGCTTTTCATTCCTAATCTTGTCCATGGTTCTTCACAGGCTACTCAGTTGCTGCCCCAGGTTTTAGATACACCAATTGATCATCATCAGTTGAGACAGCTGGTCATTTGTGGGAAAGAAACTCAAGAGTGGATTGAGAGTTTCATTGTCAGAGGAAAGGAGATCTTGGCACGGATGTTTCAGTTGAGAGAAAATGCTCATGAGCTACGTGAAGGTATCCAAGGGTTTGAGAAATCTGTGGCTGAAGTAAAACCAAGGCATGAAATCATCATTGTTGATTTAGATACAGCCTATGGTTCAGCGACATCAAAAGAACACAAGAGGGAGATCCTTGCATGGAGAGAGCGTCATGTCTTCAAGGTTAAAACTTACGAGAGGATATCTGAGGAGTTTATTGCCTACAAACAAAGGATGATTGAAGCTCTTCTTTTCATTAGTGAGTTTGTCACAGAGATTCCTTCTCGGTATAGTCTTGAAGATGGTTCCTACGTTGGGCTTGATGAAGTGCAAGCTCAATTTTAGAGTATTGTTCACAGCTGTGATAGCAGCAATCTAGTTGTCAGCAAGATTTGAAAAAGCGGCCAATGAGGTCAAAGATTTCCTGAGATCAATTGCAAATGGAGAAGATATCTTGGAAAAACGCAATTTTGCTATTGATGGGATAGATGCACTAAACCGGGACACAGTTTCCTGCTTTTTAGCAGATGTCATAGAGATTTAAAGCAGCTTTCTTCTAGAAGCTTTCTTTCCACTTTCTTTCTATTCTTGGAGCAATTCTTATCCATTCTTTGAAGAAGAGAAATAAGATAAATGTAATAGTTGGCGTTTCCCGCTTTTCCTGCTTTCTTAGGTGTTAGATGTTATCTTCTTTCTAGATTTAGAAATAAAGCTTGCTTGCTGACCAAGCCCTAGATTGTGAAAGCAAGGAGATTTTAGGGTTCCCTACTCCTCTGCTTGCCTATAAATAAGAGCCTTTGCTCATTAGTTTTCTTTAACCATGCTAGTGATAACAAAACGTTGAGCCTATTGTGCCTTCTATTTGTTATTCAAGTGTTGTTCAATTGTTTTATGATAGCGAATTGTTGAGTCTCTTTTAGCCAACAAGGAGTTATTGTAATTATTGTTCTCTTTGTGTAAGAACAAGTTTGCAAGCCTCTTTAGCTACAAGTTCTTGTTTCGTGCATGTGTTAGGATAATCTTTTGTTCCAAGGTTTGAGAAATAAAATCATGAGCCTCCTTTGCCTTGGTATAACATCTCAGATTTCCGTTATTTGTGTTATGCTTTTATCATCTTAATTTCAGCTTACATTGAAGTGTGTAGATGTATGTTGAGAAAGAGTTTATTGAAGCACTTTGTCAGAGAATCAACCTTGTTCATTTCTAGTTTCTCTTGCTCTGCGTATTAGTTGAGAAGTTAGAAAAGTCTTTAGCTTAAGTTAGTCGTAGTTGAAGTTCTTAAAACAGAAAATCTCAGCTACGGCGTTTGTGTTTAATAAACCTTGTGCTCTAGCTGATCAAAAAGATAGGCAACTTAGTTTTTAGTTTACTTTCTTTCAACACCATCAGCAAGAGGGAGCTTCCCCTCCTAATTTGAAGAGCAGATTTACTGTGCATAGCTGTCTGTTTCAAATACGCATTCCAGAGGTGCGAATTTAAACGCCAACACTATGAAACTTGAAAGCGATTAAACTTTGACATTTGTTAATTTATTCAACTCTAATGTTGTGTATTAAGGATCTATAATGTATATGAAAAATGCTTTATCAATGCTATCATATGAATATTTGTTGTTTTCGTATATTTTTCAATTCTTCCCTATGTTTTGTATAGCTATCCCCTTCCATCCTCTACCATCTCCTAAAATAGCTGAATTTTTTTTGTCCTCAAAGCACATCCTGCCATCCCCTCTCATCCCTGTCCCAAAAACATTGCAGAACATTGATCTTCTATAGATGATTATTCTAGGACACGGGTGTATCTTTTCAATCTGAAGTCTTCAATCATTTTAAGCAGTTTAAAGCCCTTGTACTAAATCAAGCTAGTAGAAAATTTAAGTTTTTCAGAACTGACAAAGGCAATGAATTTGTTCAACAAAATTTGACATATTATAAGAAGCACAAAATCAAAATACACAAAACAACTCAACATAACCCTTGACAAAATGAAGTTATAGAAAGAATGAACAGAACAATAATGGAGAGGGCTAGGAATATGCTCAATGGAGCTTATTTACAACAAAAGTTCTAAAGAGAAGTAATTGCTACAAGTTGTTACCTGGATAATAGGTCTGCTACATCAACTCTTATTGAAAAGACACCTATAGAGGTGTGGATGAGCAAAAAGTCCTCATTATGGCATCTTCAAGATTTTGGATGCAAGGCATATAGACATGTGCCTAGAGGGAAGCAGTCAATGTGAAAGAGTACAAGCTTTGGAACCCTATAGTGTCAATGTGAAAGAGTACAAGCTTTGGAACCCTATGGTTGAGAGGGTTTCGTATAGCAATCGTATGATTTTCAAACATATCAGGCCTTCTTCCATTATATTGTAGTCAAAAGAGGATGGGAAGAAAGATGTGGTTCAACTGCCCCAAAAGACCCAGAAGGTTGAACCAAAATCTCATGAAGGACCTAAGAAGGAGGAGATTTTATGTAATGTCCCCATTTTGCGAGCATCAGAGTTCGTAGGAATTAGCCTATCATTTGACCCTCGCAGGCTAACAATTATTGATAGAGGGCCTCATATGGCAGTTACTCGGTGTTTAGAGACATTACTCTTCAGCTGGATTCAGGTTTTGGCCTTTGCACAGGTTTTTTGACTCAGATTGGCACACTTACTATTTATAGTAAGTCACTATTCAAGGTTTCTATTTTTAGACAGGCATCCAATCACATGGAGAACAAGGAGAGTCGACTCCTGGCTCAGACAGCTTAACAATCAGACAAGTACATCAAGAGATATTAAAGTTTAAGTGACTTAAGTGATTTATTTAATATTTTAATATTATTATAAAGTTATAAAGTAACTTTATAATAATAAAGTCACTTTAATATAATAAAGTGCGTTAAGTGAATAATTTAATGTGGGAATAAATCTTTTATCCCACATTGGCCAGGAAGGTGTTTGAGCTCTCTTAAGAAAAGAATAAAAGGAAAGGCAAGAGCTCATTCTCAGCATCCAGTTGAATGAATAATATTTTGATTGATTTTTATTGTGGAGCCTAGGGCTTTCGCAATTTTCTTCTTTGATCATAGGAAACGAAAACTTCCTATTGATAGCAATTTTGAAGGTGTGAAATAACACCTGAATTATTGCAGTTGTGGGAAAGAATACTTCAGTTCTTTCATTTGTGCAAATTGGTGAAGTTTTCTACAAGGGTTTGAAGTTTATTGTTGAAGAACATTTATAGTTGGTTGTGAATCATCCTTCTTTGGCACATGGAGTTATATCATTCTTGTTGGGAGAGATTATCAACAAATTATTCAAGGTTTTAAGAGCAGATTGCAAGTTTTTTCATCCGCTGCTACAATACTCGCGTGAATAGTACCCGTGAATATTAACACAACATAACCAGCAATAGTTGATTGGATTAGCGTTAGCATCAAACTGAAAACTGAACTTGAATTGAAGAACTACTCAACGTCAAGAATGTGCACTCAAGATCCCACTGAGGGCGAGGTGCTAACATATGACGGAGTGTTAAAGATTGAAATTATGAAATGATAGGCGGATAACCAGCCATGAGAAACAGTTCCACACTACCACCAAACAGTGGGGGGAAAAGATTACAATAGAAAACAATTCATCCGCTGCGGCGGGCATCCACAGAGCTGTGGGGATTCACCACTATGAGTGGGTATAAGATATTACAATCAATTTAACCACACTGGCGGTAAACCATCCAGGGGACTTATGTGAGAAGATACAGAAAGAAATTGCAGCAATTAAAACTGGAACAGTACTACTGTTTACAGTTTGTACAAATGAGAAATAAGCTGCAAATTACATAGGAAATACAATAATCTTCATACACAAGATTAATAGATGTTTTTCAATGATTGTTTAACTCTCTAACAGCTGATAATGAATCAGAAATCAGAACTTCTACAATCTGATACAAAAAACTGTAAACTGGAAATATCAATCTGCAACTATGAGAATCAATGAAATGTTCATAACTCACTCAATTCTCCTCCGAATGACGTGAAATAAGTTGCAAATACTCCCTAGAAGTCTGGCGCCCAAGATGCAATCCAGAAACAGCCACCAAAGTCTCCAGATTATTTGGCACGAATTCCAATGCACCTCTAGATGGTACGGCCTTCACCAAAAATCGATTTTGCAAGTAAAAATTAAATACTTGGAATTAAATTCCAATACTTTGTGGAAAGTGGCGCCTTCAGTCAACAAATGGATGGCCAAAGTACCCAGAACAAAATAAAATTCACTCCAAAAGATATGAACAAAACTCAGCTTCAGCTGTAGCAAAAACCAGGAACTCAAACTGTGAAAATACTCCAAAATTCATTAATCTTTGATGCTCAATCTGCTAGTCTGATGTTGAGAAGCAGCAATGTAGCCAACTAGGTGTTATATTGCAAACACGAAATTGGATGAAAGGCTAGGAGGTAGACATCCTCGAAGCAATATGTCAATTGTCATTTCGACAGCATAACTTTAGCATAATTTTCATGGATGAAATGTTGGAGCAAAAGCCTTCAATAAATAAGAACTCACCAAAACTCTTCAATTGCCTGAGAAGCAGCTCAAAAGACACAAGAGACCTTTCCAATTCCCAAAGACCAGTCAACTTCTCAAGTGGCGTCCCAAAAGCCTCCAAGAAATTCACTTTATTCAATAATATAAAAGTGGCGTCCACTTTTGCTCAAGGAATAAAGTTCTTAATAAAATTAATAAAGCTCTTAATGAAGGCGTACCCTTCATGGCCCCACTTTAAAAACAACTTAAGTCATCTCCTTAGGCCAAGGGGGGTGTCAACAGTGAATTAAAACATAATGCCTTCAATTAAATATTTTTCACCAATTAAAGTTTTCTGAAGACCAAACCATAATAACAATAACTGCTCCAACTGCAAAGGACTAAGAATAGACAACTGCAACTGCCACAACAAGCATTTACTATAAATAGTAAATAACATGAAATGCCACAAAACTCCAAGCCACGAAACCCTAATTTCACCTCATTCCAGTCTACGGGTTCCGGAATAGACTGATGAATTGCAATGCTGATCACTGATGAGAAGGGGACATTACAGTGCCGCGATAACTCGTGAATAGTGAAACGCTACAGTGATACGTGAATAGTAAAATCGCTACAGTGATTGCTACAGTGAGATGCTTGAGTTTCACTCTTTCCCATGTAAAGTCTCTTTTCTGACCTGCATTGGAGTTCTGGGTGTTATTCTCCAGTCCTAGCGGATTAAATCAGAATCACAGTTGGAGATCATAAACTGGTATTTACCTTTTGTTACCATGCCTATTATTGACTGAAATAAGTCCAGAATTACTGCTGTGTACATTTCTGGGTGCTATCTTACCATGGCTGTGTGTAAATAATGTTCTAGACTGAGTCTTTTAAGTGCTGTTCAAATTCTGGGTTAATCTAGTTTGTGACAGTCATGCCTACACTCAGAAAATCCACGAAATAATTGTTGTTCCAGTCATTGCTGTTAAGGGTTCAGATTTGCATACTTCCAGTATGAACTCATAATTTCATGAAATGTAAAAGACAAATCTGTATTAAAGTCACTTGTTCCTTGTAAAGGATATTATGGATTTGTTTTCCAGCCTTCATAGTACTATCAGCATACCAATCATATTTGATCATTGGCATATGTTATTTGCACTTTCTTTATTCCTTGGTGAAACATCATTGAAAACTCAAGCAAAACCCAAACACTGAAAACATTGAAAATCAAACAAAGGCAGAAAATTGTGGTTGGTTAGAGTCCACCAGGTGTGGGTTCTTACATTTTAGGCAGTTCAAATAGTTCCAAGAGAATTTAGAACATCCACCTCAGCTTCTGAGGATGGGAAGAAAGATGTGGTTCAACCACCCCAAAAGAACGAGAAGGTTGAACCAAAATCTCATGAAGGATCTAAGAAGGAGGAGATTTTAGGCAGTTAAAATAGTTCCAAGAGAATTTAGAACCTCCACATCAGCTTCTGAGGATGTCCACTCAACAAAAGTAACAACTAAACATGTGTATTCATCCTAATTAGAGATGAAATTTTCTTTAATAACTCATACTGATGAGCTTAGAATTCTGACGGAGGTGATGGAAATGAGTGATTCCAAGTCCATGAGAGTAGTAATGGATGAAGAGATGGTTGTGTTGAGGAGGAATGACACATGGGACTTGGTATCAATGCAAAAAGAAAGAAAGTCTATTGAATGTAAATGGGTATTCAAAATGAAGCTTGATTTTGAAAATAGTATTGAAAAGTACAAGGCCAGGTTGGTTGCAAAAAGATATTCCCAAGTTAAAGGGATAGACTGGTGAAATTTGTTCACGAGTTACAAAGCTAACATCTATTAAGTTCTTGTTATCTATAGTAGTAGTGTTTGATTTGGAGACAGAACATATGGATGTGAAAATTGCATTCTTACATGTTGACTTGGAAGAAGAAATCTACATAACATAGCCAAAGCACTATGTGGAGAAAGGTAAAGAAACTTTGGTTTGTAAACAAAAAAAAAAATTCCATATGGTCTCAAGCAATAACCTAGGTTGTACCACCAAAAGTTTGACTCTTTTGTGTTGGAATTGGGTTTATGAGATCCAAATCAATTTGCTATGTCTATTATAAGACAGATGGTGGTCGTTTCCTTGTTATCACATTGTATGTAGATGACAAATTATTTTTTGGTCACAATAAGTGAGTTTTGATCTAAAAGATTAGCTTTCAATTCAAGTTGACATGAAACCAAGTACATTTTGGTTGTGAAGATTAGAAGAGAATAAGCATACAAAACGTGTTGGTTGGGCTAGTGTAAGTACATGGACTTAGTGTTGCAGAGATTTAACATGTTAGTTTGAAGACCTTTGAGTGTTCCTACTTTAGTGGGGACAAAGTTATCTTTAAAGCATTGTCCATTTACACCTAGCAAGTCTACCTTATGCTAGTGCTATTGAGAGTTAGGTGAACACTGTAATGTATCACCCCAGGTGGACACTTGTAAACTATAATTTCTGCCTGTATATTTTCTCTTGGGTGTTTTAAAGTTTATGCTTGTTTTGATTCACAATGGGATATTGCAAGGTAAAGTGCAAATAAAAAATACTAGTGCAATTGCAAAGAAGAATGACTGAAATGATTTACTTGATGATATATTTCTGACTTGATATAACTTGCAAATTACAATGAATATAATTAAAATCAGACTCTCTTCTTAGCAAACACAATTAAACCATACCCGGATTACAAATGCAATATATGCAGGTCTGAAACTCATCACAGAAAATCTGAAAATGTGTTGCAGCAGACTGGTAAACCCTAGGATGGACGACTTGCAGCAAATGTTGAGTTCTCCATCAAATTTGAGCATCAAACCTCATGCCATAACCCAGCCGCCCATATTGAAGGTGAAATGCAGCCAAAGAAGAAGGCATTTTCAGCCTCTAGCTCACACGCCTCCCATCATGACTGTACGGCCTGGCTGCAGGTGCACAGTACGGCCTGGTACTCAACAATAGTACGGCCCAGCAAATGGATTTTGTAATGTTTCCAATCTGCAATGAATGTCTATAGATTTTGTCACTATTTTCCCTTCAATCTCTTCACCAAAACTTCACAAATTTGCACAATACTGACTCCTAAATGAAGCCAATCCACACAGGCAATCTTCAGCTGGTATTTCACAACCTCAGAATGCACAAACTTCGAAGCAGCCACGCTCTCCCAAGCTGAAAATGGCAGAAACCCTGGTTTCTTCCTCTCACAAGCAAAATGCTCATTCAAGACAAGTGTAGAATCATTGAATAATAAAATATTTGCTTTTGATGGATGCCTTATATATTTCTCTTGAAATGCACGATTCCCAATGAGGTATTTGACTTTTAAATATATATCATTTTAATATGTGCTTTTTTTGCACTTTAATATATCTCATTATTGGCTTCCTTTTCAATGCATTAATAATTGACTTTTAAGTCATTAAATGGCCCCCTTAAAAAAATAAAGTCATAATATAACCTTATAATGCACTTTTGAATAAATAATTAATTATTATTAAAGATTAACTTTAATAATAATCAAAAATATCATATCTCCCTTAATTAACATATGTTTTCCATGTCGTCTGAACTAGGAGGTCGAACACTGCATCCACAACACGTTCAGGTGCCCTTTCTATAAATAGCAAACTGGACTTCAACCTCAAGGTGACTTCCTATAAATAGTAAGTGTGTTTTCCCGAGTCCCAAAACACCAACAAAGGCCAAACCTGAACAATACCACGCTTCGGAGAAGAAAAACAGCCAGATAACTACCAAAAAAGACCATCTAAACATTGAACACTAACCTACGAGGGTCAATTGATAGGCTAATCCCCCGAACTCTGATGCTCACAAAAATGGGGACATTACAAACACTATAGTCTATACACTAAACAATGGCAGTCCTTAGCTATTTCATGGCTAATCCTAACTGAGATCATTGCAACGTAGTTACGATGGTCTTCAAATATTTTGATGCACCTCAAAATACAAAATTTGTTATTGTGATACATTCTACAAGGACCAACACTCAATGGATATTCATGGATTTGTGGATTCAAATTGAACTGTGATGTCAACAGCAATAGATCCACTGATAATTATGTTTCAATTCATTTAGCGGTGCTATTAGTTGCAAGAGCAAGCTAAAGGTTGCGATTTATTTGTCCACTATAGAGGTTGAGTACATGGAAACTATCCATGCCAATAAGGAATCCATCTAACCTGTGAGATTGTTTTCAAGTGTGTTTGGCTGAGTTAGGGAGCCATCAAAGTTCTCTGTGTTAGTCAGAGTCATATGTCTAGCAAAGAACAACACCTTTCATCCAAGGATGAAGCACATTGATGTCTAGTACCATTGTGTTCATGACATAATAGAGGATTGGAGGGTGATGCTCGAGAAGGTTGATACTATGGTAAATATTGCAGATGCACTAACTAAGCCGACGAGTACAAAAAAGCTTAGCGAGTGTAGTGAATCTATGGACCTCCCAGCCCTTAGTAGCTAACTGATAATGTTGGTGTTTGCATTTTCTCTCACAAGATGTAGAACAAGTGGGAGAATTTTGGTATAGGTGTGTCATACAACTTGCAATTCCAATGTTTGAAATTAATTATTTAATAGTTTTTATTTATTATTTGTGAACCCACATGGAAAAAGTCGTCCCATTGATGACTTGGTCATTTTGCCATGCGTATGGATTATTATGACTTGAAAAATGATCTGTAACAGAATATCCTAAGTTGCTGAGTTGAAATTGGTTACAAATATGGATATGTGGTTAAGATACGTTAGTATGAAAGAAATGTTTTGGGGGGATGTGTATGTTTAGGTATGTTCATACAAAGAACTTTAAACTTATACATTAAAAATAAAGCATATTAATTACAAATTAAAAATTATATATTACTTATCTACTAAAAATTAAATATACTAATTGTAAATTAAAAATAAAGATATTAATATTTAATAATATTGTACAAAATAATAAAAAAAATTAATTTTTAATTTTTAAAACTATTTTTTATTTCATATGCAATTTAATATAATAATAATAAAAAATATAAATTAAACTAATATATATTATATAATATATAACAATAATAATAAAGCATTAATGATGAGGCAATAGAAGATGAATTGGATACCAAAGAGAGAATGGTAAGCCAAACAAAATCAGAAACCGAAAACCCAAAATGCGTTGAGAATTCATGTAGAGAAAGGAAGACCACAAAGGAACAACTAACCATTGTCAGGATGGCCAAGGGCCCAAGAAAATTCTCATTTGGGAAGGAGATTGCCCTTCCCAAATAGCAATAAAGTTCCTAACATGGGATGTTAAGGGCTTAAATGCCCCCAACAAGAGATGCTCAAAAAGAAAATGAAATCGCAAAAATAGATTTGCTTTTGGTGCAAGAAACGAAATTGAGCAAGGCAGACATAAGTAAAACAACGATGAAATGGAGACAATGTAGAGGACCATTTGGAGAGGTTGTTAGTGCCTCAAAAGGTATTGGACCAATGTGGAATCCACTCACTATGGATTTGAAAGGTATTACTATGAATCAAAATTGGCAAGTATGCAAAGCTAAACATTTTGCATCTAGTTTAGATTTTTATATTGTCAATGTTTACAGCATTGTTTGGAACACTCAGAAAAAGTTACTCTGGGATCAAATTACATCCTTCTTGCAAAATGTAAACATGGAAATTGTCATTTTTGGCAGCAATTTCAATGCTACCTTGAGCCACAAAGAAACTACCGGAAATCCAAAATTTTGTAAACCATAATCACTTGTTGGATATCACTCCAAGGAGTGGCTCTACACCTAGACAAATAGGCAAATGGGTTTCTCCAATGTTGCTGAGAGATTAGATAGATTTATGATTCATAGAGATTGGTCTAAAATTGCAGCTACATATGAAAGTAACAACCTTCCTATCTCTAGATATGATCGTTGGCGTTTAAATTAGCACCTCTGGAGTGCTGATTGTAAACGTTCAGCTATTTCAAATGTTTTGCAACACTTCTTCGTTATTTAAAGAGGAGAAGTCCCTCTCTGCTGGGAGCAATGCGTAGGGAAGGGAAATGTCTAACTAGGTTCCTATCTTTTTATGCTTCAGCGGCAGGACACAAGGGTGCACAAACACAATGCGCCGTAGCTAAGCTTTTCTCTGGTTTCTGCAGATCTTAACTACGACTAACTAGCTTCTATCTATCCAATACCTTCAAGATGAACAGAGCATGAGGGTAAAGGAGCGGGAATGGGATGGTTGGATCACTTGAATTCGCCGTCTCCAGAGGATATGACCGAGGCTCTGAACTCTCGGGTATACACCGGGATAAGGTTGGTACAAGCAAACGCTCTGCACGGTAAACTAGATCCGAGATCTGCCAAGGAGGAGGGACTCCTATCCGAGGTATGAGCTTAAGAAATAGTTTACTAGAAACAACAAAATCACGATGCCTTGGCCAACGAGCTTGCTAAGGAGGAGGGACTCCTATCCGAAGTATAGCTTGGAAGTCAACACATTAAACAACATCAAACGACAACTGTCAATAACAAATATCCAAGGAGGAGGGACTCCTATCCGAGGAGGGAAATGAGACAACAAGCTATTAAACACAGGACGTAGACATAACTCAAATAAGATGATCAAAATGCAAGCGCCTTCTGATATTCTTCTTCAATGCTTTATCAACGAACTACAAAAGTTGGGAAAGCAAAGGCACGAAATCATGCACAATTACAATCATCCAACGAACTCTCATCCAAGAGTGAACAAATATTCGCTTTCAAAGTGTTGGCAACAATGGCGCAGCAATTTTGCATAGCAAGTAAAGGTTAAACAAATAATGAGCCCAAGGCTCTTATTTATAGAACTCAAAGGAGTGGGCAACCCCAAAATCTCCTTGAGTTAACAATGAGTTCTTGCCAATCAATTAGCAAGATTTATTCCTAAATAGGGGGAACAAGCAGTTAACTGGAAAGCTACTTCAGTTAACTGAAAGTCAACAAAGAGTCAACTGGAAACTACTTCAGTTGACTGAAAGCAAACTAAAGGTGAACTTAAATGTAAAGTCTCCCTCCAAAATAGACATCCACATTTAGTGGAGATCTAAGATCCACAAATCGTGGAAGTCAATTAGACATCCTTAATTAGTGGGATCTGACAATGCATGATTTAAGGAAAGTGGAGTTAAACTTGGAAAGAAGCATCAAGTTAACTCCAACTACATTTAATAGCATCTCGAGTTGACTTGGAAAGAAGCATCAAGTCAACTCAAGTCTCATGAATGCCACTTGGAGTGTGTATGGCGTCCTTTTCTGGTGCATTTATAGCTCGCCATTAATCAACAGTGTCTCAATCCATTGATTGACCTCATCAGCTTCTGGGGAGTTAATGCTCCGTAGGATGATGACGTGGCGTCGGAGCATGACCTCACCCGTTGTGAGCTGATTTCCGAAGTCAATGCATTGAGATGCTGCCTCTTCTAACTTGGTTGATAAAGCTGCTACCTTAGCCAGCTTACAACCCTCTGGATCGTCAAGAAAGGTGCTGCGGATGACATCCCTGAACTGGTTCTGTACAGTCACCAACTCGACGTATTCTCCTCCCTCACGCTGATATTCCATGCAAGGGAAAGATATTACCAACATTCTTGCGAAGTTGATAATAGTGGCAACCACCCTTCTGTAATCAATCATCTCTACTGAATGAGCGTCGTAGGCTTTCACCTTGTACGCCAATTGTTCCTTCCAAGCAAACAGATGTTGCTTGTTTTCCTCAGAGTATACTGATTGATATGCTAATTGCAAATCTGCAATTGTACTTTCGTCTTCAAGCCTCTTTTCTGCAATCCTTTGTTCCGACTGCTGGATCTCCACACGAAGTTCATGTGCTCTATCCCGTAACTGGTATAGGTTCGCCAGTACGCATCTACCCTTGAGAACAAACTCTTCCACCTGATTTCTCAAGTGTTTGCCGAATGTTAACAATTGCCGATGATTTTGTTCGGCGGGGAGATCTAGTAGTCCTGCTGGTAAGGCTGAGACGTTGGGTGTGCCATGTATCAAGCTGGTGATGTAAGACCTCAGTTTCTGATTTTCAGCCTTTAAGGCTGCCTTTTCTTTACCATCCTTGGCCATTCTTTCTTGTGCGCTCACCGAAGCTATTCCGAGAAGATCCGCCTCCACCTGTCGTGTAGTCTTCCCGAGGTTAAGTTGAGACAAAGTGTAGTCCTCTACTTGAACCTCGTGTATGCTTTTCTCTACTGGTGGAGCGGCAGTCTCTATGATGATCTCACAATCTGCATTCCTTTCTATGTGAACTTGTTTCTTTAACTTCTTCGCCGACGTGTCTTGTGGGACGTGGTCGAATTCGGTAAAGTCAAGCTCATATGAGGGTTTTTCCCTCTTCCTTCCTAGGAAACCTTCGAGCCAAATAGAATCTCGGCGAACTTCACTAGGAGGGACGTGAGGCCCTTGAACGCTAGATGTGTGAGACTGTGCTGGAGTAATGTCTCTCGGTGGCGAATCCAAGTCGATGAGGACCTGTGTTCGCTGTGATACTGGTGATGTTGGCGCTTCCATAACAGGGCACCGTTTCTGCTTGCTTCTACGTTGTTGCTTCCGTTGGTTCGACCAGCGGTTCTTCAACAACTACTGGCTGCTGGTTCCTCGTGATAACCTGCTGAATCAAGGGGTAGCGATCTCTACTCTTTGTTCTGGGGCAGCAATACCCGTGATTATTTCAGGACTATGTGTGGCTTTCTCCACTGGTGTCCTCTGTGTTCTAGGTTTTGACATCCTCATCCCTTGGGGAGGATTGCACCATTGCTTTTGTCTAGGTTTCCTTCTTGAAGTGGAAGGTGGTGTAGACTGAACCTGTGGCGGCTCTGTTCTGTGAGGTATCACCTTCCTTGATTTCTTGCTGTCGAGATAGAGTTGGCTATTTCTAACCACTCTACTCGTTCTTTCTTCTATAGATGTATCCTCTTTGGCATACCAATCCACTCTCGGGAGCGGTTGGGAGTCAACTGAATCTGCGAAGAATGTGGGGAGAATGACTTCCCCTTCATCATCTGACAGGCCCTCAATGTCTGCTGACATGAAATCAGCAATCTGTGGGAGTCTGAATCTGCTGTAGTTCCTTCTTCGCACTTCATACTCGTCTTTACAATTCACCCAATAATCTTCCATAGAAGACTTATGTGACGAGTGTTGCTCAAGGTGTGCTGCATAGAGTCCTCTGGGATCATAGGATCTTCTATCAATGAGATATTTGAGGTTAAACCTCCTTGTTTCTTGACCCATCATCTTTGCATCTGCCGCGAATTCACATCTATATAGTCCCATTTCAACGGGAAAGTTAACAGCTGTCTTCCTCTTCAAGCGCAAGTGGACATGAACCTCGGACAACTGTCTCAGGAACTCCATGAAAACTACCCTATCTGAAGGGTGTCTTGGTAGCATGGCGGGGTGGCCAATGTAGCCATACACGCGTATGTAGGAGAATGTAGGAAATTGGATGAACCAATCTGCCCAATCCGCCATTGCCTCTCTGGCTGTCTGTGAAATACGCACGTGCATCTCATGGTTAAGCTCACGAACTATGTGCATGGTGAAGTGATCACTTGTCTTCTTGAAGTGTCTTTCCGCTTGAGTAAACTCAAGGCGTGTGAAAAACTCGTGAACCTTCTGCACACCTAAGGTTCCCACATTGTTCAATAACCTAAAATCGCCTTGGAAGGCTATTAGGTATACTAGGTAAGAGCACATGTGGAACCTATGAGCTTCCAGATACCCAGTGATTTGTCGGTGGAGTGTGTCACTGATCAAAGTGGCCCAGTCATAGTATTCCCTCCTGCCAATGATTTTAGCGATGACATAGTACATCCATGGCTGGAATTGACGACCATCTTCTTCTCCAGTGACTCTATTGAGTAGAGTGATTAACACTGCGTACTCGTCTTTACATTCTCCTCGCCCCAACAACTTAGGCAAGCTTGCCTTTGTCACTTTCAGCCATTTTTCGGCCATTATCCTTTGACATTTGTCCTTAGGCCGTCTCAAAAGCTTTCTCACATTCCGTCAATGATATGACTTTGCTGTTAGGATGTGAGGGAATATCAAAACATCTTTCGATATCCTGAGGCTTTAAACTGCAAACAATTCTTCCATCTGCTGCTCTGATTTCTCTGGTGGTAGGGTTGTAATGCTTGATACAAGCGATTACGAGCTCTACGCTTTGTAGTGTGATGGGAATTGATGCGGCTTGCAGCAATCCGGATTCTTCGATATTCTGCAATGTTATTTGATTCATGCCTTCTAACTGCTCCAAATCGACCACTGGATTTACTTGGTGTAGATTTGTGTCAACTGTTTTCAGGTAATCATGGAGTAAGACCGTCTTGGTCTCGTATTACCTGGAGAGTACTGCATCCTGAAAAACTTAAAGATCGACTGTAAGCTTGACCTAGTTCAGATGATTTTTGAAACCCTTAAAAATAGCGCCCTGCCGAGAAGTATTTTTCGGAAAAAATCTGGCACATGGGTTTTGTTCGTGCTTCAATGCTGAACAAACCCAGTTCCTCAGAATTTGGATTCTGAAACTTTTTCGGAAAAACCCCCAAAAATAGGGGCAGCAAGTTTGCTGATTTTGGAAAATTTGTCGAGATGGGTTTCTCCGGAAAATGATGCTGAATATACCCAGTTGATCTGATCTGATGCAGCCTGTTGCTTTTTCTGTCAGATGCAAGAAAACCTAAGACAAGAAGAGAGGAAAAAGACAGAAGGTGGATTGGAAGTTTTATCTGATCTTCAAAAAACTATCTCTGACCCAATCCTCAAAATGGCAATCTTTTCCTGCTTCAGATCTGCAAATAAAAATGAAGAACGGATGAAAACCTCCTTCAGATCTTCAATGGCGTCCTTGAGAGCTTTGTGGCTGTTTTTATCTTTCAACCTGCAATGAAATAATGAAAAGGGGACGCCATCTCCTTGAATATATATGTTTGGCTTCAGATCCACAAATTTGGGGACCTAACACAAGCTCAAAAGGTGATTTGAGTTTGATCTGAAGTTAAAAAGGTGATTTCCACCAATCGTGGAGCGTTTTAGCCAACTTTAACTCAAAAAGCTTTTGACTTTAGTCAACAAATGACCTTTGACTTCTTTTAGGTCCCTTTTCATCTTTTGCAAGTTTTTTAGTATTTTTTCTTCCTGAAAACCCCCTGTTTGATCCTGAATCTGGCGTTGTCTGTTGATCTTGAGACGTCACGGACACATTCACTGCGGAGCTGAATCCATACTAGGAAAGAAGTGCCTGGGAGACTGAATGATAAAAAGCTGAGTTTAGGGCTCCAAAAGAATGGGCGCCTTTCCCAAGAAAGGGCGCTTTTGCCAATGCCTTAGTGATTTTTCAATCTTCGTTCTTCAGCTTATTTGAAATGACTCTCGTGCCTTGAACTGGATTTCTCGTTGATTGGAGAGTCAGATGTTTTCACATGACGTTTCATCAGGTACCAGCTCTGTTCGCTAAGAATGACTGTCTTCGGGAAATCTGGATCTCAAATTAGGGTTCCTTTATCCAAGGGCGCCCCTCCTTGAAAAGGGCGCTTTTGCCTTTTAGCTTGATTATTTTCATCTAACAAGTTGCCTACTTTGATCCAGATTATCCGTTGACTGCTCTGTCAGGTATTGATGCTTGCAGTTGCGTTTCCGAGATCTTTTGAGCTGAGAAGGTTATCAAAGGAGGCCTTTTGTCATTGGTCAGCATCTGGAAGTCCAAAAGAAAGGGCGCCTTTGCTTTGAAAAGGCTCTTTTTCTAGAACTTCGTCGTTTATCTGTGGTTTCCTGATATTTCCTTGAACTGCCTCTTTTTGCTTCATCAGCAATTGCTAGTGATCTGTTCATCGGATGATCTGGATGTTTGTTTCACTGTTGAGCCAGCAGTCAAACGTCAAGAATGACTGCTTCGGATGATCTTACTGACTTCATTTGACCTTCAAAGATCATGGGCGCCCCTGCTTGAAGAAGGCGCCTTTTCAACATGTGAGCAATCTCCCCTTCGTAACATCTCCAGAGTTAGTCAAATTTTGACCTTTTTCGTTTTCAGGAATCTCCTTCGTCAAACAGCATCTTTTTCGACCTTTTCCGCCATGGTTGTGTCGTTGAAGCTTTTGAAGCTTAGCTTTCAGCACCTGGTACTGGCCAATCTGCCATTAATGGCTGTGGAGCTCCTAACTTCGTTCCTGAAAAAGAGAAATAGACCCACCAGAGTAAAACGTGTCTTTTGATGATTCTGACTTGACCAATGTGATCGTGAAGCCCTTTAAGCCTATCAAAATCATTTTCGATCATTTCTGGGAAGGTCCTATTTTCGGGGGATTTCCCTGAAAATAGGGGAAAAAACCCTAATTTTCAATTTTTCAGAATTTTGTACATGTGTTCCTTGACAGAAACCCACCAAGATTCTATGATTGGTTTGACCTAAAACAGACCTTTCATGGCATTTTAACAAGATTTAGCTCAATTTACACAGAATGCCAAAAAATTTATTTGGGGTACAACAATCACCCAATCAAATTAAGGTTCATCCCAAATTGCAGTCATGCTAGAGGATATCTAAAATTTGAAAACATGCGGTATAGAGACTCAGAAAACATGTGGTATAGAGACTCAAAATTCTTGGGCAAACTGCAAGAATGTTGGTACTCTGCTCCAAAACTGAAAGGCAGAAAACATCTTCAACCCTTCAAAAAGTTGGGTCATATCAAAGCTCAGCTCAATATTTGGAACAAGGAGCACTCTATGAATATATTCTCACAAAAAAAAGAGAAATTAAGAAAGGAGCTGAAAAGTCTCAATGAAACAATCATATGGTGTACCTGGATTGAGACTCGTATCTGAAAGTAAAGGCTCTTGATAATCAATATGCGAAGGTGATGGCATGGGAAGAGGTCTTTCAGAGACAAAAATCCTAGGAATGTTGGTTAAAAGAGGAAGTTAGAAAACAAAGTATTTCCACAATTCCATGAAAAATAGGAGAAACATTAACAAAATGATAGCGGTGGCCGCTTAATTCACAAAGGAGTAGAAATCAAGCAGTTGTCTCCCAATTATTTGAAGTCTCTACAAAACATGGTTGATAATTCTTGTGAAACTTAAATGACTAAGATATTAGACAACATCCCAAGCCTTGTTACACAAGAACATAACAAACATCTCATGAGCCCTTTCACAATGGACGAGTCAAAATTGGCTATCACCCGAATGGCGCCAAACTAGATATTGGGGCCAAATGGATTTTTGGCAAGCATTTTCCAAAGGTGTTGGGTCATTATCAGTAAGGATCGTTTGGAAGTGATCGAACAATCTAGGAAGAGGAAAACAGTACTCAAGGACTTGAACAATACTCTCATTGCATTGTTTCCAAAGAAAAGCACAACAAAGTCCATGGATGATTACAAGCCTATCTCATTGTGCAATACAACATACAAAATAATTTTCAAAGCAATTATTAACAAGTTAAAAGCATACTCTCAGATATCATCTCGAAAAAGATCAGCAGTTTCAATGTTGGTAGATCCATTATTGATGGAATGACCATTGCGACTGAAGCCATACAAACACTTCAAAATTGCAATGCAAAAAGAATGCTAATATAATCAAATATAAAAAAGGCATATGATCATGTCAAATAGAGATTCCTATTAAAGATTCTAGAAAAATTCATCTTCTGCAATGGATGGTGTGATTGGATACACAACAACATTTCTACTCTGAGATTTTCAGTCTTGATGAATGGTGACCCCTAGGGTTTCTTTGGCTCCTCCTACAAGATCAAACAAGGCAACCCACTCTCTCCCTTCCTATTTATTATTATAGCCAAGGTGTTGGGAAGAAACATTCAAGAACAAAAATCTAGGGAAGATTGAGAGGAATTAAGATTGCACAAAATGTGAGTGAATGACTCATCAACAATTTGATAATGATACACTTCTCTTCAGTGTTACTAGCAAGAGGAAGGAATCAATAACAAGGGATATATTGGAAGATTACTACAAACTATTTGGACAAAATATTAACAAACAATTTGGGAGAATAGGTATTTTTCTGGATAATTTCCAAAACTTTGTGAGGACGGAATTCTTCACACAGAATATCATCTCCGGGGTTGAAAGACACTCCTTGGGTGATGGCTGACAGTTTCATTCAGAAGTTGTGTCAATGTGTATCAGGCACAATCTTAGAAAATGATGATATTATAATGAAGCTGTGAATGTTCGTATAAATAGTAGAATATCAGTTTTGGGAGGTAAGCTCCAAATATCAAGAAGAAATGTATTAAAAAGTTTGAATTATGTGTTATCAAGACATATTTAGGAAAGTACGTGTTGAGTTTCTTTGGGCTCTTGGTGTTAAATCGCCACAATATCAAATTAAGGGAATCGCTACAGAACATTCAAAAAAGACGATTAGAGAATTAATCTACCAAACCTTAGCGAGTGGTATTGAAGGAGATGTGATCATGTGAATGATTTCTGAAGGAGATGTGAATGATTTCTGGTAGCCGCAGGTCATGCTATAATCCTTGTCAACTAGCACTACCAGGTTGGAGATCAACACCACTATTGAATAAATTATCGAGCGTTGTGTGGTTGTATGGAGATTTTATAATATATATTAAGGCATTTCTCCCCACGCCGATTGGTCAAATGAAACTGTGAGCCTTTGGACACAATAGGAATTCCAACGTAGGTATTATTATTGCCCAAAAACTTGAGAAAGGAGTCAGAAATTAGTGGGCTAGAGCTTCAAAGATTATATCAACCATAAATATTCGTTCCTTAATTCATCCAAAACGTACGTCTAGGAAAAAAGACATAGGAGATGAGCCTAGTGCTAGAAACCAAGACAAGGTTTATTACTCAAGAGCTCCAGAATTTCTATCGACCTGCACATTGTTAAATCTGGTCTTCAATCTCTATTCGTGTCGCTTCATATTTACTTCTAGCTATTGCGAGATGGAAGGAGGCTTTTGATTTATATTTCCTAAAGTTTTGAGTGGTATCTTCTATTCTGGTTAGCAAGAAAGACTTTGGAAAGGGAACGTTGGTGACTTCGTATGATTCAAAATAGAAAGGGAGGAATTGGATGCTCAGAACATTATATTCCTATCGCAGGTGTATTTGGGGAGGGGGTACATTTGAAGTAAGTTTCTCAATTACACTTGTGTTGTCCTAGCTCCAAGATAAGAACCGTCACACTCAGTGAGGCATTCCACAAATATTATTGGGAGTTGAAGGAATACGTGGAGGTGAATACATTATCTCTTGATTAACCTTGGCAGTTTGGAAAGATATATGTTTAAGGGAGTTTGTGCCACTTGGAGCGATTTCTGAAGTGACATGGTGACTAAAGGAGGCACGATATCATTTAAGGGAGCTTAAGTTATGTAAAGGGCAGTCTTATTTAGTTGTTGCTTCACCTTATTCCAAATTTGAAACCTTCAAAAATCTTCACTCCTTATTTGTAGTGCCATCTAGCTATTGAGGTGATGTGGAAATCATGACTAGTCAATCAATGTTATATGTGGCAGCATATGGTCCCTGTTGCAAATTCCAGATTGGAAGTGATACCAATGTATTCGCTGTTGCTTTGGAGTTGATCTTGCTTTGACCAAGATTCCAAGTTAGAAGTCATAGTTAGTGATATTAATGAATATTTTGTAGGCTGTGAACATTTTGCAATTACTAATTTGCTATGGCACTTGATAAGTATTTCAGTATTGTTTTTACGCTATATCTATATTCATATGATGCGACGCATTAAACCTGGATACGAATCCCAGAAGTGAACTCGGTATCTGAATTGTAATAAATAAGTCTTTTAATTGGAAACTTTGGAAATAAATTCAAAACAAACTGTTTGACGAATTGTCCATTTCACATACAATGGTGAAATTGGAAAAAATTTATATCAAAATAGGGTAGGTTGTTATAGTGGTATCAAAGCTCTCAGTATTTTGCCATCCTGTTCGGTATTCCAGTGTTGGTGTTTTAATTATGAATCATGACTTCATTAAGTGAAAAAGAGTTGCACAAAAAACTTCACGTTGCAGGGGATAAACTTGGACACTTCTCTTCATCAAAAGATGATATTCTCAATACTTTGCAGGAAGTTGAATCTTGTTTACACATGGTTGAGCAGTCACCTTCTCAGTTGTTGCAACTAGCTATGACTACAGCGATGCATTCTCTGGGTAAGTCTATGCTTATGAGACAACCTGATAAAGATGTGAGACTCACAGTCACCAACTGTCTAAGCGAAGTTGTAAGGATTACAGCTCCTGAAGTTCCTTATAATGTGGATAAAATGAAGTAGGCCTTACACTTGATCATTGAAATTTTTGGTGGGTTAGGTGATATCAGAAATCCTCCTTTTAGTAAGAGGGTTAAGGTTCTTGAATTGATGGCAAAGGTGAGATCATATGTTATCCTGATTCATTATGAATGTGATGATCTTATTCTACAAATGTTTCATCATTTCTTGGTTGCTACTAGCAAAGTTCATGACCAATCTATACAGGATTACATGAGGATCATTATGACTTCAATTATTGATGAGAGTGATGCTATTTTCCCGCCCATCATAACTTTTTTATTGGCTGTCCTAAAGCAAAAACGTGTCACTTCTTCAGCTGCTTATGAGTTGGTCAGTAAAGTGTTCGAACAATGTGAGGGAAAGCTGAAGCCTTTTTGGGTAAGCACTATGAGCACTGTGAGGCGTTCAACAAGATCATGCTAAACCAAGAAGAAAGAACCTAATTCATAGTTTCAATTCACTTTATATCTAAAACAAATATTCAAAACCAGTGCCATCAAAGATGTTTGAGTTTTTCTATCTAAATAAGAATAACACTTAGGGTTTTGAATTTTCGAGAATAAAGAATGTTGTTTAGGATTTTCCATGGTCAAGAAGTCAGCAAAATTTGTGGGAAAAGCAGCCCAACTCTAGAATCACATTTGGAAATGTCGTGTAAGCCATTGAATTGCCTAGATTCAACTAGCAATGACTCCAAATGATTCAAGCACAAAAATTCCGAACCTTGCCCAATTCCCTGCAAACTCCAATTCTGCAACATTTCGTACCCGAAATCAAACTAGTTTTTGAGTGATTTGGTAACATTACCAATATCTTGTCATGAAGGATGTGTAAGGGAATCTTTGACAAAGATAGTCTTGTGAGAAATATTACAACACATAAGAGCATGATGATGGGGGAGTTACATTGCTGATTAAGAATCTTGACCGACTTCATGGCAAATGTTATGATGCATCATAGAGCATTTTCTAAGGGAGATTATGGAGCCAAAAGGGAGTGCCCAATTTGGTGAATATATTATAATAGAATTATTGAGCATCATAACATAAGACTGTCTCCTATTATTAGCATGTTGACTCATCATTGAGTAGAGTGTCAAAAAATGGGCCCTAGATTTGGGTGCCATATTTGGGCCATAGTTTTGATCCATTGTTTGTGGTTTACCACTTATAATTTCTTGTATTGAATCTCCTTTACATCAAGTGCTTGGGTTGGAGCCAAGTATGGGTGATATGATTGATTCACAAGTACTAGTAAGCTATCAAAATTGTTCGAGATTCTGAATGTTTGTCATACTCATATAAAAGTATAGCCTAAGATTTGTATTGTAACTACATAGTTGCTAAATAATACAGCTAGTTTTACTTTGGAGTTTGGGATTTGTATTTGGAAAGAGTTTTCCCCAAGCAAATCCTCTTGTCATGGTATAATATCTTTGTGCATTTTTGTCTATAAATGTCAGATTAATTATTTTTGTATATAGCTTTCCTCAAAGTTTCGTGCAAGAAATGCATTCAACACCATTGCTTCCTTTTAATTTCCATTTCTATGTAGTTTTTGATCTTGTAAGTGGATCTATTTGGTGTGGCTGCAAGGACAATGTCACCATTCATTTGACTCTCTATCCTTGACTGCATCAAAGTGTACCAAAGTTGCCACCCTAGAAATGCAGCGAATTCCATTGTCATCAATAGTTTGTGACTATCATTTCAAACTTTTATAGAGTCTTTGCATCTGTTTGAAAGTATCACTTCAAAAAAAGTTAGTTTAATTCTATTTAGTTCATCCTCCATAGTATTTGAAGAGATTAGGGAATACCTAAAATGTCTTCAACCAAATACATAAGCACAAAATGAACAATAATAAAAAACTCTCAAGTGTCATGTGTGGACAATTCAACGAATAATTTGCTTGTATCTATTTCAACAATGAGACTACTAGTGTAAAGAAAAATGGTGATGAAGACAACGAAGCATACCCGTGCAGCCTGCAATGGTGTTGGAGTGGATGTTTCGTCTTGCGCAGGCAATGGAGAAGGTGCCTCTATTGACAATGAAGACAATGGGGGCATGTCAAAAGAAGATGAGACGAACATTTGGAGGAATGAATGGATCAAGGAGGGGGACAAAATTCCCCTAAACATTCTGTTGGAGTCTCGTCTGAAAGTGTAGAGGTGTGTGGAGACTCCTGGTGTGCTCTAGGTCTAGCCCGCATGACCTTGGGTGTTCCCTTAGGAGGGGATTTATTTTTCCCTCTCCCATCTCATTGGAGTTGTGTGTGAACGCTTCCCCTGTTGGGAAGGTTGTGATTGTCAAGAAGCCCCCCTCTCCTACTTTGTGTGAGGGGTTTCGCTTTCATAGGAATCAGGATGTTCTACGGCTTCAGTATTGTCTAAAGGGAAAGCAAGGTTCAAACACCTATTAAGGTTGTTCGCTTTGGGTTTGGGTTGAATGACCTCTGTCATTCTCTCACGAGGAGATCTCATTTGTCCTCTCACATCCCTGCAAAGATAGGTGTGATGGCTTCCCCTATTGGGTTGGTTGCTTAGAAATGAACCCTCTCTTCCACATTGTGTGAGGGGATTCTCTTTGATGGGCCTTTGGATGTTGCTGCTCCTGTCGAAGTTGAGGTGAACGGGAAGGCCCCTATGGACTCTTGCCTCTTTCTTAGGATTCTTGATGTTGTGGTGGACAAAACTATTGCTGCAATGGAAAATGCTCTTATTGGGAGGTTCTCAAGCCCCCATCCAATATAGACTTTCTTCGCAACTGAGTTTCAAAGAATTGGAATGTTGAAGGCTGGAGGTGGTTGCTATGCCTAAAGGGGTTATTCATTTTCTCCTTCCAACACCTTGAGCAAAGTAAGGGTGCCATGCTTGGTGGATCGTGGTTCTTTGGAAAATCTATGCTCTTTTTGAAAAGAGGGACACCTGGATTTGATGCTTCCAAGAAAAACTTTGGTTGGGCCACTATTTGTGTAAGACTCCCAGCGCTTCCTCTAGAATTTTGGGATGACGAGGTATTTCATGGTATTGGTAATGGTCTTGGTTCTTTCTTAGCCTTAGACAGGGTCGCGAAAGATGGGAAATGCATAGTTTCTGCAAGATTTTGTATGTGTGTTGAGATTGGTAAGCTTCTACTAAATAAAATTAAAATTCATTCCAAGCTAGGTGTTTGGGAGCAAATTATTGACTTTGCGTCTTCTTGTTTAGTGTACTCTCACTGCCTTAGAGTTGGACACTTTTCTGGCTCATGCTAGGTCTTCAAAGATTCTTCGGAGAAGATATCATGTCCCCAAATTTCGACTACGCCACAAAATTCAAAATGAGAGGGAAAAGCATTTAAAAACACTTTTCCCTCTCATTTTGAATTTTGTGGCATCTGTAAGCAGCCCGAGTCCGATATATAGAAAAATACTAACTAGTAAATTGAAAAATAGGATTAACACTAAACTTCCAAATTAAGCAGTCACAGAGAGTGGTCACCATACAAATGCCAACCCAGACAATATTCAATTCCGATCAAGATAGCATGCCCAGTTGCGTCACTAAAATAAATATCAAACTTAATCTCAAGAAAACAAAACAGTAACTATATTACAGCAGTCTCATTCTTTATTCGATTTGAAGATTACACACCACAATGAGTGATGACGCATTGAAAGATTTATAATTTCCAAAGGCAATTCCCAAAATACTTTCTAATAGTATGTGTGGATGTTCACGCCAGACCTAGGTTGATCTGTAAATGCCCGAGATGATCTTGAACCTAGTTATAAGAGGAATGAGATTATGAACGGCATTGTGCTTGTCTGGGTATGATCACTGGTATATGTTTGCCCCGATAGTTCCTTGTCGCTCGCCCCTCCTCTTCTGAAATGATTTCCGCTATTTTACTACTTTGTGCCTTGTCGAGATTAATTCGTAGATATCATTGTGCTTGGGGAACTCACGCGACTGGTGATCCTATTGTTGAGAGTATCTTCTTCAAAGATCGGGCTCTCTTATCTGCGACCTGAAAAGTGATTCTGTCTCAATTGAGATCTAAAGAAAGTGGAAACAAGCTAACTCGAATTCTCGTCCCTGATCTTCTAATATTCTGGTGTCGTGTTACTTAGGCGGTGATTTGGAAATGCTCACTCGCTTCACCTAGTTGTTTGTGTCCTTGAGTTCACTCTATCAGGGGAGATCGCATATGCTTGTGACGGATCAAAGTGCAAGTAGCAGCCTGAGCCAAAGGCGAGGCCAGAACACCTAATGATCACTCCCCTCAGAATACTGCCATTTGAAACAACGAATGATAGGTGATGAGTGCGAAATGGATGGGAATAGTTTGATAGCAAATAAGAATCTGCCCAGGGAGAGACTATGCACCCCGGAGGACTCCAACTGAGCAGCTACACACTCTAGTTAGCCAAGTATAGAGATCTCCCAGATTCGTGATGATTAGAATAAACTAGAGACGAGCATAAATAGGTGATTACAAGAGCCTTCCAACAAGTCGGCCATCAAACGAAATTCAAATATTTTACTAGGCGCCAAGCTCAATGGAGTCGGCCAAATAAATATAATTTAAATTATCATTATTTAAATATTAAAAAATTTGGATTTAGCATTTAAAAATGCTTTTCACTCTCATTTTGAATTTTGTGGCATAGTCAAAAATGACAGTCCTCCCCGCTCAGGTGTTGCTTTCCCTCAAGCAACTGCAAGTATATCTTCATGTGAATTACGTTGATCCAAATGTGATCAAGGATACAATCTTGAGAGTATGACCATTGGTACCAAGTCTTCCACTGCTCTATTCTGATATTGATATCATCAAGCCCATAACTGTAATGCAATTCATCTTGTTCCCACTGAATGAGTAAACCAAACATCAATGTTCGGATCCCAATTCATCATGCTATCGTGTCCCACAATTATGAAGAGGTGGATGGACCTTGAAGGGCTATCAATTCCAACAATCACCTTGACTTTAAGAGGCCTCTCATGGTTGTGCGAAACTGCTATCAAGGATACATAAAAGGTAAGACCAATCCATTCTAGGTTGCTGATGTAGGTCAGAACAGCACCCCAAAATCTGAAGATGATGACACAAAAGGTGTCGCTAATGACTAGTGATGGCAGTGTCTCCACATGACACCAACTTCCAAAGATAACATGATGATCCATGTCTCCCCAAGTTTCCCAAACAGCTGCTGTCCACAAGGTATTTTCAGGAAAATCCATGTCTAGCATTATAGGACAACCATCTCTCATCAAGGCATAGGGTAGGGACCATGCATCATAGTTCAGCTGAGACACAAACATTTGCAATTCTACACCAAGTATGATGACACTATTGCCATACCCCAGTTCATAAATCAGCTAAGACATCATTTTCCCACATGTACTCCAATCAAAAGCAAATTCGTGAAGGATATGCGCCATAAGCCCCAAAAGTAGGGCAGCCTCATGCTTCACCCAAGAGTCTTCAAGATGTTGAGGTTGTACCTTATCACGAGTAGACCCCTCAAGTGCTCCATAAAGGATCAATGACCAACCCAAGTCTGCTTCAACCCTATCTCCATTCACACATGACGGCATAATGCCAGTGGTTGATCCACTAAGTGTGCGTTCCATCATACCACGTATGTGGGGAACATTCGAATGACTCTCCCAAAGAGGTGACACCAATTCCACATAAAGCAAGATATGTGAACAAACAAGGAATTCTGATTCATACCTCAGATCAGATTGCTTCACTAGCTTGGCTGCCATACGAGGCTCCTTCTTCATTTTCCACATGCCTCAAATCTCCTTTGTCGCCTTCATGCTAGGGCTGATCAAATCTTCATCTTTGACTCCTAAGGTAATGTTGATCGTAGGAGTCTCCCCTCTTTGATTCTCATGTGTAATTGCAGCCAATATCTAATTACACAAGAGTGAGGGATTGTTGCTCCAAAACAGAAATTTAGGACTGCTAACATGCCCTTTTAGAGAGCCTTCAATCACTTCCTTGCATATTTTTTCATACTTTCCAACATGTGTTGACCCACTCCGAGTTTCCTCAAGAGAATTATAACCCTCAATGCTGATTCCTTTGGCTGTCATAACATCATATGGTGAAGATATGAGTCTGTTGTCAAACCCTACATCATGCTCATGCGTGGGATTCACCTCAATCTCAGTCATCTCCCCCTCTACAAGGGAATGATTACCAACAAGTGCTGGTCCATGAGGTGTCTCCAAGTGCAAGTCATGTGTTACAAATTCAGTCTTATGGCTGCAAACAATGTCTCCATGGAATCCTCTAAGGCCTTCCATCGTGTCTTCACTCTTTGCCCTTTTCTTGTTACCATGTCTTTCATTGGATGTGGCTGCCACAAAAATTTGAAATTCCACTAAGAGTGATGAAGAGTGCACCAAGCTCCACTCCCAGCAATGCTCACCCACATGTTCTTTCAATTCCTGAGAAGCCCTTTGAGTGCTCACCTAGAAATCCATAGTGCCTCAAAGCAAGAGCTCTACTTGTATTATTGATCTCATATAGTCCCTCCAAGGTCTTGAACATCTCTCTAGTTGTCTTCAACTTGGAGATAATAGGCACAAGGTGATCCTTCACAGAATCAATCAATATTTTCTTGGCCTTTGTGCCATTCTTCCTCCATTGTGTCTGCTCAGTCTCATCGGAAGGTTCAGGACCTCTTTCTCCACGAACTCGAGAATGTCATTTTCTTCCAATGCAATGAGAACTCTAAACTTCCAAGAGGTGAAGTTAGATGCACCATCGAGTCTATCTTCAACCTTGTGACCGTTCACATTTTCGTAGTTAAGATAGACACACAAAGATGAGAATAATGGAGAAAGATAATGCTGCTTATATAAATCTGATCACGATCTTGCTTAAACCCGCTCTAATACCATGTTAGTTTTAGCATCAGAGATTAAATAAGCAGAAATAGAACAATTTTAAATAATTTGACACAGCATATACCCTAGGAAAACCCTCCAACTTGAGGGAGAAAAACCCTGCAACAATATATCTCTTATATATTGAATAATGGAAGCAATTTGTTTTTTACAATGAGGCCAAATACAAGGCCGAATCAATCAGCACCACACTTGATGCAATCTAAAACAATAATATCGAACTTCTTGAATGATATCGATCTCTATAATATTGAACTCCAATATCGAACTCTTGTTGTAGATGAATTCGCACTTGTCTCTTGAATGGGATGAACTGAATGAATATGAAAGAGAGCAGTGCCTTCCTTATATACACTTTGATGAGGTAATAGTTAATCAACGCATCCCTTCAAGATGAAAGGTCGGCCACCAATGAAAGGATGTGTCTCACATGAAGAGTGGTGAATATCAAGATGAAGTCGACCACATTAACAAATATTATTTAATATTTAAGTGAAGCGCCTCTTCACAAAAAAGACATCCAATAAATAAATAGCCACAGGCTATATTTAATTTATTGCTTTATGAAAATCACGGCTGGAAGTAAGAGGCCCGCGGCTACACATCAACAGTGTAAACAAGCTAGCTCGAATTCCCAACCCTGATCTTCTAATATTCTGGTGTTGTGTTACTCAAGCGGTGATCTAGAAATGTTGTCTAAAAATGCTCGCTCGCTTCACCTAGCTGCTTGTGTCCTTGAGTTCGCTCTATCAGGGGAGATTGCATATGCTTGTGACAAATCAAAGTGCAAGTAGCAGCCAGAGCCAAAGGTTTGGCCAAAACGCTTGATGATCACTCCCCTCAGAAGACTACCATCCAAAACAACAAATGTTAGGTGATGAGTGTGAAATGGACGGGAATAGTTTGATAGCAAATACGAATCTACCCAAGGGGAGACTACGCACCCCTAAGGACTCCAACTGAGCAGCTACGCCCTCTAGTCAGCCAAGTAGAGAGAACTCCCAGATTCATGATGATTAGAATAAACTAGAGACAAACATAAATAAGTGATTACAAGAGCCTTCCAACAGGTCGGCCATCAAATGAAATTCAAATATTTTACTAGGCGCCAAGCTCAATGGAGTCTACCAGATAAATATAATTTAAATTATCAGTATTTTAATATAATTTAAATATTTATTAATTTGGATTTAGCGTTTAAAAACACTTTTCCCTCATTTTGAATTTTGTGGCGTAGTCGAAATTTGGGGACATGACAAAAGACTTGTTTTGAAGGGAAGGCTTCGGGTTTCTCTTCTATTAGTCCCATTGAAAATTCTTTCGGGTCATCCATAAAAGAAAAGCAAGACACTAAGAGCCCTTGGTCCTTGATTCCTCTTTGACTCATGTTAAGGGGTTGGATGTGGAAGATTTTGTTGATGTCCTAAGGGGAACACCGCTCAAGGATAAAAGTATTCCAGTTTTGGTGGATGAGTTTGATTCTTCCAAGAATCTTAGATTGACCCATTTGGATCAAGCTTCACTTATGATCTCTTTGGTCACGCTCAACTTCAAACCTCATTGATTGGTGAACCTTTTTGTTGTTTTGATGTTGTTTTGTCGGGGCCTCTCTCATCTTTTGGCAAGTTCCTTTGCGTTTCGTTCCTGGTTGTGTTTGCCTTTCGTGGCTCGCTGTTGGCTGTTGGTTTGTTGTTGTGCTAGTTTAGTTCTGCTGTTTATCTTCATTTTGTAAGGGTTTTGGGTGCCCTTCAAAGCCTGTTTCATGAAAGGCTTTTTGTGTTTTGGGTTCAGCACCCTGATCTGCTGCTTTTTATCGTAGGCAAAGTTTGAAAATTTGGTGTTTCGCTGTGATTCATGCTCTCCTCTTTGAACAAGGTTCTGGGCCTTTACAAAACCCTACTTACCTTATCAAATACAATGAGACTCTTGCTTGAACAGTCATGACTACTGGAAATTACCTCTAGAGTGTGCTGTAGTTGGAATATTCAAAGGGAATATACTAATGATCAATATTGGTCATGAAGTCAATATTAAAGCTCTTTCTTCCCAATCATCCTTACATAATACAAATATACTAGCAATCCCAAGAATAGCTCTTACACATATAATTTTAAAATTGTTATGGCTCTAGTTATAATAATCTCATATAAGGTACTACTTAAGAAAACATTTTATTCATTTAACATATTTTGTTTATTTGGAGTCTCAGTGTGTTGCATTTTGGAAGATCCAAATAATTCAACACACTTTACACATTTCTGCCTCTTTGATTTCAACAGTCTTACTAAAATTATTATTTAGCTTTTCCAGAATAAAAAGAAATCAAAATGAAACAGCTTCGCACCTGAGCTTCATGACCCTTGAGTTCCTCCAAAAGTCGGGAAGTATGTTTGTCCCACACAAATACATTCTGATCATCAGAGCCTGAAACAACTCGTGTTCTGTCCGAGCTGATTGCTCGGATTGCTCTGCAAATAAACAAGAAAATTTAAGTCAAAACCTTATTACTATAATTACCAGTTTGCGTTGACTGAAGCATTAGTCATGATCATTCGTTATTCATACAAACAAAAAAGTATCTGCAATGGCAAGAACATGAACCTTACAAAGATTGGAAATGCATTCTCTTGATAATATACTGCTTTTAAACATGATTTGATCGGGTAATAAAATCAGTAATATAAACTATAAAGCAATCTAGCTGAAAATTAGCAACAAAAAGATTTTCTGTTATTAGGGTGTGCTATAGTTTTAAAATCCGTAACTCAGAAAAACTCAGGTCCAAATTTGAATCAGACTAGGCAACTCGGCAAATTAATATACTAAAACTCAGCAAAACTCAGGGTGGGTGAGTTTCTCGGCTATGATATTTTCTCATGAATACTCAAATGAGTTTTCAGTTTAAAAAATATACTGCTTTCATAGAGTTCACACATTAACTCTAGAGTTAATAAAACCCCATACTACAATCTATTAGCTAATCGTTTCATTATGCTTGATAAGTTATTCTGATATGAAATCAGGTTGCAACTCACATAACTTACATATAATTTCTTGTGCTCATGAGATGTCATGGTCATTTCTAATGCTAGATAGAATTAGTAATTCATCGTTTGATAGGCCCATGTCACTAACAAAAATTGTTACGTATTCTGGCAATGAAAATAACATGCATATAAGCTAGAGTACTACCCTTTTCAGGCATGATTCAACTTTAATGTGAAAAATTAAAAAATTACTTAGGTAAATAAAATAAAATTTTATTTTTCACATTAAAGTTGAATCATTCAAATCTAATATCAAACTAAAAATGATAAAATAAACATTTATTGTATATCAATAAAGAATTTGAAGTAAACTATAAAGGATTAAAGAGAATAAATAAATATTAGATTAAAATTTAATGTAATCATTAATGTATATATAGGTTGTAAAAATACAACATAATTAAAAAGATGGAAAATTATAAAGTGAAATGGTTTATAATATCAGTTTGGTAAAATTATTGATGTTGGGTAAAATATGTGTTCTAGGTGAGAAGAACATAAATTTTAAGTCTTTCCCCCTTCATTACAAAAATTGTAATAAAATAAAAATAAAAGTTGATAGAATATTTTAATTAAAAATTCATTGTACCCCAAAGTAAAAATTTTCCTACAGTTAGGCATTTTGAAGAAATGGTCAAAAGTCTTGTTAAAATTGTCAAAAAGGTCAAAATTAGGAATTTGCATGCCTTGCATGAGGGTCAAAAACTCGAAATTTTCAAAATCTAATGAATTAGGTCTGCTCAGCACAACCAAGACTACAAAACCCAGATCTCAGTTTTTTGGCCCTAAATTCTAGGAAAAATTCTATTTTTAGAAACTTTCTAAAAATATAACTTTTCCTGGGTTTTTCTGGGTTTCTTCTCAAACAGATTGTAATGTCCCTTTTAGGAGATTACCCTAAATCTTATCCTCTTGGCCCCAAGCAGCAGGAACGTCTGACTAAGACTATTCCACCCTCAGGGTGGGCTACTTAGCATGGGAGAGTCTGTAAACAGTGTCCCCTAACTCGTTTCCTTCAACCTTAGTCTGCTGCTCTCTGCTGGGAATCAGATTTCTGACAGACTATTTCTCCTATAAGAATATATTCTGTTCTTTTTTTCCCTCCAACTTTATTCCCATGCAGCGATTCTATCTCTAAAATGTTTCGTGGTCTTTCCAAACCTGATCCCTCTCCTTTCTTGGTCTTATGTTGTCCTCCCTTTATAGCCGATCAAGCTTTCTTGGGACGTGTCTTCTCCAAGTGTCCTGCTTTTCTTGGAGTTGGTTGTGCTTATTAATTTCTCTTTGCTTAATCTATATTATATTTTATAATTTATATTTGTTTACTATTTCTGTTTTTTGTTATATTTTATAATTTATATTTATTCATTATTTCTGACTTCTTATTTATAATGTAATTATAATATCCATCTTTGATAATTATGATTAAAATAATAGTGGCTAAATGTTTAACTTTAAAATTATTTATGATGGTTATAATTGTCTTTAAATTGCAATTGACATTCTATTTGTATTTCAATATATTTGGTGTTATTTTGTAATTTAAATAATATTATCTTGATAATTATAATAAGGGTGTTTAAATGGCAATTATTTTTATATTTTATATTATATGTTTTTTAGAATATATTTGTTATTATTTACGATATTATATTTGGTGATTTAATTATAATATTACCTTGTGATAATCATAATTAAATTACTAATGTCTAGAATTTTAATATGTATTTTACTTTTATCTTATTTACTTATTCCAATGCTCATTATGTTATGTTTTCGTGGACATGACACAGATGCTGGCAAAATTTACTAAAAATAGAAAGTTTGGCTTCCTGGGTTCAAACTGATTTTGATTGGCTCAAACTAATTCCTCATCAGGCTAGTCCAATCAGAATCGTCAAAAGATCAATTTTTCCCTAGTGGGTCTATTCTGCTTTTTCAGAAGCTTTTTCAGGAGCTCTAAGGCCATTAATGGAGGTTGCTCAAACTACCAAGTGTCAGATTTGAAGTCTCAAGCACTACACAGATCAAGAAACTGCAATAAATGATCGAGGAACGAGGGAGAAATTGAAATTAAAAATAAAATTCTATCTCTTGCCAAGAAAGGCACCCCTGCTAGCCAATGGTGCCCAGTCTTTCAAAGCCTCAAATAATAGAATTAGGATTTGCTTGTCCCAAGACACCCTGTCCAGAATCTTCTCAACTTCGCAGCGAATCCATCGACACGGTCATCAGATCAACCAGTCAACCAGAATCTCAAATTGATCAGAGGAGTCTTGACAGAGTGGCAAATTGCAAATCATGAAATTATCAAAATATATTTTAAGTCTGGGAACTTTGGGCACCCCAGTGAGCCAGGGGCGCCTAGGATTTTGAATTACTAGATACAGAGATTAGGGCTTGCCATATCAGTCAATCTCTTCAGAATTCTGCCAGTTTTCCATTGAATATCTTAGCCAGATCATCAGGCTTGTCAATTGCCAGCAATTCAGATCAAACGGAGGGCATAACATCAGGTTTCAAGTTTGAAGGCTGAAAAAGAGCCAAAAATGGCTAAGGTTGGAGATCATGGGTGCCCTAGGAGGAGATAGGCACCCAAGAATTTGAACATCCTGAAGGTAGAATTAGGGTTAGTCATCTCCAACATGTCTTCTTCAGTTTTGATCAAGCTCTCCAATGCAATCATTAGCATGCACATCAGAGTTATCAATCATCAAATATTGCAGACTGATCAAGGGGTAAAAATTGTGTAAAATGTCAAAAGTCAAAAGAAAAGTTGAAAATCTCAAAATAAATTCTAACTCTAGAGGAGTTGGGCACCCCAACTAGCCAGGGGCACCAAAGCTTTCGACCCCCAAGATTCAGCTTTCAGGAAATATCATTCCCAAGAGACCCCCTTCAAAATCCTCTGAGTTATCCAGCGAGTCCAGCCATCAGTTCGTTGGACCTCCTGATCATCCAAAATTGAGAATTCATCAAAGGATCAAAAAGCAAGTATAAAAGTTGAAAATCCAAAAAAACAAAGACTTAAAGTCTGGATAATAAAGGCACCCCAACTAGCAAAGGGCACCCAGACTTGTGAGGCCCTAAAATCAGTTTTCAAAAAATATCACCTCCAGAAGACCCTCCTCAGAATCAGTCAAGCTATCCAGCGAATCTAACAGCCAATCGATCAGGTCGATCTAACTCCCAGAATTGCAAAATCATTTGAAGGTGAGGAAAACACAAAAATTGAAG
>VDFB02341927.1:0-86370 GCA_007258455.2 Sequoia sempervirens
TTAACCCATGTTTCATTCTATCATCTTGGCCTATCCCATTAATCTCTACTAGTATATCCTATGTTCCATTATCCCCTTCTATTCCCATCCCATTACCCTCTCTTATTTCACCCTATGTTCCATTACCCCCTCTTGGTCTTATCCCTTTATCTTCTATTTCGCCCTATGTTTCTTTATCCCCTCCTAATCCCATCTCATTAACATCTAATATTTCACCCTATGTTTCATTATCTCCTCCTAACCCATTCCACTAATCTCTACTAGTCCATCTTGTGTTCGATTATCCCCTTCTACTCCCATCCCATTGTAATCTTTTTATTTTACCATATGCCCTATTATCCCCTCTTAGTGTTTTTCATTTATCCCTTCTATGTCATACCATATCCCTCCATATTTCATCCTATACATATACCCTTAGAATAAACCTATCTTTCCACTCATTATTAACCAACTCTCTTCTTCATTACCACTACACACCTCAAGAATCTACTTCATGTATTATAATCAAACTATAGACAACTCCTAAATCACCCTATATTCCATTATTTCCTCCTAATCCCATTAGATTATCTCCTCTTGGTCTTATCCCATTATCCCCTCCTCACTCACCCTATGCCCATATACCATCCTAATATTGTCCTATTATCATCCCCTCCTAGCTAATATTTTTTTTAGATAAAAGGCACGGATGCCTAAAATATTATTAAATATATAAAAGTTTTGAAGTATATAGAAGCTGCATATAGCTATACTAATAAACAAAATTCCCTGAGAATAGATTATGCAGGGAAGCCTATACAAAATTCCATGTAGGGCAAACGCATATAACAACCTTATTCTTTTAAGTAGTAGCTTCGTATTAACAGAACAAAAAACTAGAAGTTTCAACCTGCTTTAGGAGGATGATGGGGTCGAAACCTCCTTTGAACCCATGGTAGATGGTGGCATTGGCGAATGAGGATCATAGGTGAGAAGGACAAGCATTGCCCTGCATACATCCAATAGAAGCTGGTGTCGACTTCATTCTTGTGTACCCTAAATGCTTCGTCTATCTCCGCTTCAAGCCTCCTGTACAACGCGTGCTTGAGGGCCACGTACATACAGAGGTATCCTGACCACTTCTGCAATTATGTGTGCTTGAAAAGTCCTCCCACCAAAACTTTACCATTATGGAGATCATAGCCACGAATTGTTGAATTGAGGGCTTGACCGGCTAGAAAATTTTCCTGAACATAGTCCATTGCAAGTTGTGCAACCAACCCTTAATGTTGCAGTCAATCCATCACATGTTTGGATTGCATGGATGCATGAATCATTAATGCAAGAGGTAATTAAGTCTTGCAGAAAATATTTCAAATCTCTGAGGCCGAGTACAGAAGTTATGGCTCAAGTATTTTTGATGATGAGTGTCTGATGTCACCAGCAAATAACATAAACAAATATAAAAGTGTGATGGATCAGGGAGTGTGATCCAAAATGTTGATGAAAAAAACTCTCACACAATCTAATCTAGAAAGCGCTGCAACATCAATTGATATGTATTGTGGAAACTTGATATCATTAAACATAAAAGTGTTAGCTACCCATTTTGGTCAGGTCAGCCTTCCTCTTTAGCTATTTTTTGAAGTGTTGGATGTTGGTCAGTTTCTTCACTCCTTAGGACTATTATCTTGTCAGATGCATCATATGCCATGTTGGCAAGGCAATCAGCCAAACAGTTACCTTCCTGGTAACAATGAGATATGTAGAAGTGATCAAATAATTTAAAAATTTCCAAAACATGATACATTATATAGTTTAAGTGCCATGAGGGTGACTCTTTCTTTCTACAAGCATTTATAATGTTGAGGGAGTCTCCCTCAATCCAAATATTCTTTATTTTTGTTTTTTTTCAAAACTAATCCTACTAGCAATGTCTACACTTTTGTTTTATTGCTTGTGTCCATAGGGAGTTTCATAGCAAGAGTTGAATGATAATCCTACTAGCAATGCCTGCACTTCTGCTTTATTGCTTGTGTCCATAAGAAGTTTCATAGCAAGAGTTGAATGATATTATGATATATTCCCCATCCTAATCTAATTTCATCATGTAATCACAACTCTCTTTATTTCCTATTATTTATTTGCACTTGTTTCTCAACACCTTAGCATAGTTCATCCTATTACCCTATTTTTATCTCTTCCTTATATATCCTTCCCCTATGTGTAGTCTACCATGTTCACAAATAGAGCATAAAGTATTCCTGCCATATTACATTTAGAATAACATAGCATAAAGTAGTCATAACAACTATTTATTAGGGTGATAAGTTTCTTTAGAGTGTTATGGACCTAGTTGTTGATCAAAAGGTTGATTATCACACAACATCAATCTCATCTTGAATTTTAAGGAGAATCATTATCCAAATTATTCTCGGTATTCACTGTTATGGCCTTAATTATTTTTTAGGTTAAGATCAACTTATGGATACCATAATTATGGCATGGCTAGTTATGTCCTATTTGTTATTTCTTCATTTCTCTATAATTTTCCTATCAATCATACCTCAAAAATCACAGTCCTTGATATTATATTTTATTTTCTTATGGTTTTTATTGTGGAATATTTTTTTATTGTGGTTTTCATTGTGGATCAATTTTTTTCTTGTGGTTTCATGCTTTATCATAGTATGATTAGAATAATTTACATATCATATTCAAAATCCTAATTATACATGACTTTGTGATACATATAATTCAATATCATGCAAGGAAATTACCCAAGAATCAAACATCAAAGGATCGTGAAGCCAGGAATGTGAAGAAAAGAGAACGAATGAGAAAAAATTGTGAAAGAGAAGAAATTGAACTACATAGATGATGATATTTCATATTTTCTAATTCAATTAGATCATAAAGCATCCATTCAAGGTATGAAAGAGAAGAATTTTGAGAAGCAAAGACAACGAATACAAAAAGTTCATGTAATAAAGAAATTGAATCTTGGAGTTGAAGGTACATCCTCTTTTCCATCTAAATATGATATTGAACAAATTCCTCAAACACAAATTGAACTAATAAATAATGAAACTACCAATGATGATTTCAAACCTATTGATCAACCTATTCAAAACATAATAAATATACCAAATTTTGAAGAGAAAAAATTTATTTTATTAAACAAATTTACGTAGTGAAAAAAATTTACCATTGAGAACACTTCCTAGAATTTTGCATAAAAAACTTAAGTTTTTAATTGAAATTGATGAAAAAAATTTAAAGCTAATGGTTTATAATATTCTTGAAAGTTCTTGTAGAATAAATGCTAATAAAATATGGAAAATATGTTTTCAAAGCCTAAATGAAATAGGAAAATGTGAATTTTTCATTGAAATGAAGAAAAATATTAAGTTTAGACCCATAATGAAGATTCTTGATCTAAGAACATCAAATACTAATAGTAAAAAATCTAAATTGTTAAAAATATAATCAATACATATGAAAGAGTTTGTTTAACCTCATTCACCAAAGATAGTAATATCACATAGTGTGTAATTACATAAACTAGGATCAAGTGAGATCCACTCTTATAGAAGCTCAAATGTAGGTTTGTAGAGTATTCATATGAGGAATATTATGTTCTTTCATTCTTTATCTATAGATTTTACTTGGAATGAGTGTGATTTAAAAGATTGGTTTGATGAATGGCATGCTAAAATTTTAAGCCCCTCATAATGTATTAACTCATAGGAGCACTATGACTCGTGGAAATGGAATCATTGATTGTTTGACCATATTTTGGATCTAGTTCAACTAAGTATTATAGATGCATTATTTAATAAGAATCAAAATTTTATCTTATTTTTTAGTATTTTTATATCATCTATTTAATTAATCATTATTAAATGCACAATTCAATGTAGGGCATGTTTATGCAATTATTGCAAATAAAAAAAATGAAGGGCTATATTACTATTTGTGTCATTGGATTCAAGAAAAAAAATTGGGATCCCCTATGATAGATGCAGAAGAAATTAAGTATCCTACAAGTTTAGTGGTTGTTACTAGAACAAGGCTTAGAAGGTACTCAATGAAGAATTTTGATGGGTGGTTGTTCAAGAAACTTGACACAGGAAAAAATTCCATTATTCTAAAATTCTTGTAGCATCAAATGTTTAATTAATCAAATATGGGGGTAGACCATTAAATAAAAACTTGTTTGAAGTTTTTTAGTTTGACCATGAAGCAATAATTGACCTAATAAAGAGTAGACTAGATCCACATAGACATTGGAATGACTCAAAGGTTGTACATAGTTTGAAAGTATGTTTTGTACTTTTTAATTTATTTGATATTGGTTTACTATGCACTTCTTAATCTAGGTCTTTATTTTCACTTTGTTGTGCACTCCTTAATTTATTTGATTGAAGTATGTTATATAAATCTCAATCTTTGGCTTTCCATTTGAGAATTTTAATGACTTCTTAAAATGTGGGTTAATGGTTCCAAACAAGCTTCAACCTTCTTGAGGTTGGTGTTGTTAGTAAATAATTTTATATTCTTGAAGTAAAGAGAAGATTTTAATTTGACTGGGGAAGTGGATTCCTAATTATCTTGAATTTAAGTATGTTATATAAATCTCAATCTATGGCTTCCATGATTCCTATTTGAGGGTACATACATCTATCCTCCATGTCAATATAGGGATTTAAATGAAATCATCTATAAGTTTCACTACTATTGGTGTAGTTACATCAAAGAGTCTAATTTTGTGTCATCTCATAACTTTGGGCTTGTCACCTAAAATTGCACCCTTATTGAGCAATGTTCAATATTTCAGAATAAAAATGGGAATGATGGGACCTTGTTAACTTGAGATCACACCTATAGATAATTTTGGTTCCTTTCTAAGCCTAGATGTAAGTGTTGATCCAACCTAACATAGATTGAAACTAAAACCTACTCCTACTCTAATGATTCATGAGAAAAAAGGGGAAAGGAAGATAACAAAAAAGGAAAGGTGGTGATGCACCAAGACTTAGTTGGGTCCTCTCGCAACTAACAATAGCACATGAAACCTATGAAAATTTATAAAACTCACAAAGATCTTTATTTCACTAACTCTTGCAAGCATGTATGAAGGTCAAGGGTTTGATAATCACTAAGAGCCAAAGAGGAAATCCGCATATAGTTTTTATAAATAGATAGTATATAGCATACATCTCTTTAAAAGGTAAAATATCATCCATACATGAAGGTAAGAAAATTAAACTAGCATAGAAAGGGAAGTAAAATATCCATAAACTGTGTTGATAAATGAGAGAATATGCAACATACAAGGATTGAGAAGAGGTGAAAACAACAATTTTTACTAATTATACACATTGAGCTATTATTTTTGCAACTTTGAAAAATAGAAAAAGGCTATTAAGAGAGTTTTTTCCTACATGTCTTATATTGGAAAAAAATGAGAGAACTCCTAAAAACAAGGAATTCTAGGCCCTTAATACCCTAGAGGAAAACACCCAAAATTGCAATAAAATTCATGTTGTAGAGGAAACCCTAGGTGTCATCTCATCAATGCTTGTATAATAATTTAACTTCAAATCTAATATGATCATGTAGAAATTTTAAAATAAAATCCTCAACACCCCTACCATACCTCCAATCATTGATGGCTCATGAGATTGAGTGTATAAACAAGAAAATCACCTAAAAAATCTACTAAATTGTGACCTAGGCATAGCATGTTAGAAAATGTATTTGCAACAATAATTGAGGCATGAGGGAGCATCATTTTCCTCATTTGAATATGTTCCAATCTTCATAAATAATTATTTATAAAAACTATTATATCTAATTTATTGGTTGGTGGGTGTGAAAAATGCATTAATGGTGTTCCTAGGTTATCTCGCAAACGAGTAGGGTATTTTTGCATTTGAATGGAATATTTTTAGATGTGGAATGCTAAGGGGGTATTTTGATATGGATGGAGGGGTGATTGGACCCAAAGTCCCAAAAGAAGTAAGGAAAAAAGATGTCAGAATCAAGGAGTTATGGATGACAAGGAAGTAGGGGTGAGGTGGGAAGGTTGGCAAGGGAAACTTGACAAGGGAACCATAGCATAAGAAAGGTGTTGAGATGTTGAAATCAAAGTTCGAGTGAGACTTAAAATGGTATCAAAATAGGGGATAGCCAAAATTATAACTTTGAAGGAATTTATAGTGTAATCGGTGAATTTTTAGGCTTTTGTGGATGAAAGGAAAGAGGTACTCAGATAAGGGATGCTTGAAAGTGACTCAAAGAATTAGTAACTTTTGGGATGGAAGGTAGAAATGTTTCAAATATTTGAGGAATCAAAGATAAAAAGGAATTCATACTAAAGGATGAGATGGATGAGAAGCTTTGAAAGTATAGTAGGCTAGTGATGTCAACATGTCATCAAATTAGGACTATTGATGTCAGCATGATGTCATCAAAGTGCTAATATCAGCATGATTCCATCTAGAAAAAGCTTATTACAAGAAGGTACTAAGGAATAGGGAACTCTAAAACTCTAATGAAAAGGAATTAAATGAAAAGAAGACTTTCAAGATGTTGGAGGTAGAAGGGATGGTATGAAGGGATGGAAAACTATGAAAATTTGAAAGACTTAGAGAAATTCTTAACTTGAGGGAATGTCGAAGTGTTGAAATTTTGAGGAAGGCAGGATTGAGATGACAAGTCTGACGAGATGGAGGGATCCAAAACTCTGAAAGACCAACAAGACTTAGATGAGTTTTGGTAAGAAATAAAGTGGTGTGTTGGGACATTAGGGATGGATGAAAGAAGGTACCTAAAAGGGAACAACCGAAATTCAAACTCTAACACAAAACACTTAGACTCTTTATGGCCTTCAATTTGATGATTTAAGTATGGCATCATCAAGGATTGATGATATCAATATGACTTCAACATGGATGAGAATCAGAGTTTCAAATGGGACTTAAGAGTGGAATCAAGTTAAGGAATGGCCAAAATTCCAACCTCAATAAGGAACTTAGCAACAAAAGATGGGATATCAACATTTATAGGGAAGGCATGAATGTATGAAGGTATGATCAACCCCACAACTCTAAAAGTTTGAGAAAAGCATAAAATGCTAAGGAAAATGCCAGGAAGAGCCTAGACTTATGATTTTATAATTTTTTTGGATCCTTGAACACTTAGGGTATCCATTCTAGATGACTTAAGATTGGTTTTAAATTTGATGGGTTAAAAGAGGGGTGAAATGGTAACATGGCCTATGGGCTTTGCTAGGGGAATTATACATTGATAAGGTTGGTATACTCCAAGATCCACACCATGACTAAAGAATGATGACTGAAAGCTAGATCTCCCTCTCATTCAATTTGATACAATTCTATAAACTAACACCAATATTTCAACTCCCCAAGTATAGATCCTAGCCTAATCAATCTCTTGAATAATTGGTACCAACACCATCTTAGTGAAGGAGCCTTCTTACCTCCCAACAAGTGGGTGCTAATTATATTTGATCAAAATATTTCAAAAAGAGAGAATGATAGATAAAGGAGTTATATTAAGGTATTCTTGATCCTTGAGCTATCTTATGGTTGATCATCTCCTAAGAAGTCCCCCCACAAAATTATTTGTCTCTCATACTCATCCCCTGGTAATGTCAACCTCTCTCCTCAAACTAGAACACCTAGGACATGATATACATTATTCTAGAGAGTAATTACCCACTCTCTTCTAACCCCTAATAACTAAAAGGTGTTTTGGTTGGCATCCAAATAGGTCAAGTTGTAGTGAAAAAATCCATGCAAAGGGATGAACAATAAAAACATGTAGAACTCTCATCAATCCATCCCTTTGAAGGATGGTCACATCTTCTCTACTCAACGCCTCCATGGCCCCCATAATTTTGTCTACTCCTTAGTAGTGTTTCACCATATGTAGTGTTCTAAAAAATCATTGAATCCATGTTAGCCTTCAAAAAAACCCTAGAAATTAGAAAATTAGTAAAAATCCTTAAAAAGATATAAAACACAAAATAAAACTTGTAACCAAAAAAATTACAAAATAACCTAAAACAAGAAAATTTCTTGGTGTTCTTGGTTAATAATGGTGATCGGGAAGGTCTCTTGGGCAACCTTGGGGTAGCCTAGGTGACCCAAACAAGGTGACAAGGGTCCCTAAGCACCTACCCCCTCAACTCAAGCAACTAGGTAGAGCGAAAGGGGAAACCCTACCCATACCATGTGCAAACCCCAAGCACCCAAAAATGATCAAATAAGAATTAAAATCAACAAAATTTCAGTGTAAAAGTAGTTCTAACCTAGACAATGATGTAAAGCAACAAGCAGAAGTAAATTCAACAAATAATTTTAACAAAAATCAATAAATATAAAATAAAAGGAAAAGAGGTGGCTTTTCTTGATTCTCTCACTTGTGAGACCATGCAAGGTTAATTTCATACCATAAGATCAATCCCCTCATCTCTAGCTCTCTATTGACTATTTGCTTGCCACTTTCTTCATCGTTTGGCCAAGTTCCCTCTTCTTCTTCTCTATTTTCCCCTCTTCTCTCTCCATTGTGGCAAGTAAAAATGACCTTATTTTTACCCATTCCTAATATCAAAGGTTGAGGCTTTCTTCCATACTGTACTTTTTCTCACCACTTTCTATAAATCAAAGCAAGCCAACATAGGTATATAATGAGCATCACAACAATGATATGTCCTCTTGTTGATTTCTATGAAAATTTGAGATAACCACTTATCAAAATATACTTGATTCAAATCATTTATTTCTAGTTTATTCGCATAAATTAAGGCATACAATAAATCTAGTGTTTCTCTAACCAAATTTTAATGGAAACTTCCTTTGTCATATTTTACTATCACTTTCTCAATTGTTGTATTACACATGATTAACCCATTTATTTATAATTTCATATATAGGACAACAAATAGGTAAGTATAGGTAAGTGAGGGTCCCACACACTTATTTTAGTAATAGCACCTACCTTCTAAGTAGATTGTCATACCCAAGGGGGTAACATATAAGCACCCAAAATCACATGGGTTGATAATACACATCCAATGATGATTTGGTGGTTCGGCCCATGACCCATGTAGTGTGTTCATTTCTCCTCACAACCATTTCTACATTGATGGAACCCTTCCTATTGTCCTAAAATCCTCCTTCAGGTGTCCTTCACCTTTGTTTACCTCCTCAACCTGCTAGCCCTTCTTTCCATTTGAGAATTCTTTCTTTTGCATTAATTTTTGGGGGCACCTTGAAGATCTTAGTGCACTTGAGTAATCCATGTTAAGTTGTAAGGTCACCTAAGTAGACTACCCTAATAAATGGGGTAACCCATACCTTGACACAATTGGCCCTATCATATTTTGGTATGTTCATGAGTCATTCCAATTTTCTTTTCTCCTAATTTCCTTCCCAAAACTCAACTTTTTTAGTGTGGGATAGCTTGCTTCAATTTCTTCTTTCTTCTTTATTTTCCTTTCTTTTTGAAGCTTGCTTTAATTTCTTCTTTCTTCTTTCTTTTCCTTTCTCCTTCACCTATTTGAACCCCTCAACTCTCATTCCCAAAGACAACACAAACATAGAATTCAAAGAAGCTCTCAAAAACTAACAAATAAATCTCAAGCTTTGTTGTCATGGGATAGAAGGATTGTTAGACTACCTCAATAATTCTTTGTTAGAAGTTTTGTATCTTTTCCTCTACAAACTTGGATCATATTTAGAAGATTGAATGACTCTACAAATCCCAATGTCAGATCCTCTTATTTAGGCTCTAACATCACCCATGAGAAGCTAATTTACCTTCCTAATCAATCCCAATTTGTATCTTCCTTTCAATCAAGTGGAGTACCCCAAGGCTAGAAGAGAATTAATTATGGATAAAATTTAGATCCTCTAAGGACACAATCACAATTTGAAGCTTCTTCTAGGTTCTTTCAATTCAAGAAGCAATTTATTTATTCAAAAATTATATTTCTTACTAATTAAATCACATACTCTTGCTAAAAACTATAACACTTATTGTTTCTTAGTTTAGCTTAGATTCATTATTGCTTTGTTAGGAAGATTAGATTTAAATTACTTTCTACACTTTTCTTGCAAGTAGATTAGAAGCTTCATTTACTTTCAAAATCCCCTCAAAATTGAAAAACCATCAGAAAAAGTAGTGTAGTTGCATCTAAAAATCCATATAGAAGTTATTTGCATACAATCTAAATAACTCACACTTCAATTTTGAAAAGCATGGAAAAGAAAAAAGTAGGTAAAATCTCTTTGCATGCATTTAGATTATCACATCTAGCTAGATTTGTACAAACATTTGAAAAATAAAAACAAAAGGAAAATCCCTTGATACCATCATGAGGCATTCACCAAATATTCAAAAATTGTAGCAAACATTACAACTTCAACAAAGCATGCAAACACACCAAAATAACCCCCCTTTGAATTTCCTATCTCGCACTCAACTTTTTACCCTAAATGTGCCCAAGGATTAAGGAAAATTGGATTGAGTTGGTTTAGGATGAAATACAAGAGATCATGCCCCTACCTAGGCACATTTGAGAAGAGAATAGACAACATATAAGGGAAGAGTCTCACATAAGAGATAATGCCTTCTAGATAAAACTAATTGAACTTATCAATGTTAAACTCATAGCAATAATGTTATGCCCCCTATAGTGTGTATAGTGTTATGAGTAGTCGGCTTTTGGCTACCTAAACTCTTAATTAAGTCATATTATCATTATTATATTGTTATTTAGTTATTTAGGTCAGCCTAAGGCTTATATGGGGTTATCTAGGTCGACCTGGGTGATATTCTAGGCATAATTATGGCATATATAGGAGGTATAGGTAAGCTAGTATCATCATGTTGAGTATTGAGTTCTTATTGAAGAATATTGGAGGTATCCCCCTCGAAGTGGCATATTATCATCAAGTATTTGCATCATATTTCAGATTATATTCTTCTTGTGCAAGTTGTTTCATAACAAGTGGTATTAAAGCATGATCTTGGCACTGTGACGACAAGGCATGTTTTTTTAATTTTGGTCATCATTTTGTGAAACACATATCTCCCTGATTTTGGAAAAAATTTATCTGATTTTTAAAGGGTTTTTGAAGGATAAATTAAAGAAGTTACAATCCATATTTTAGAGGAATTGGAGTAGAATTGAGTGAGTTATTGTAGAATTAGGTTTTTGTCCAATTTATTTGGAAAGTACATATATTCCAAATCTTGTTTAATTTCTTCTCAATTATTAATGGGTTTTTGGAGAAGTTAGAGAAGAGACTACAGTAAAAATTTTGAAGTTTAGATCATAATTAAGTGATTTATTTGAGAATTAGGGTTTCCAACAAATTCACTCTCAAGGCTACAAAACACCTAATCTTTGGGAGATTTTTTTGAAAAAGTGAGACCTAGGACTTGGTAAGTTACAAAAAAAGTTAAGGTATTTTGACTTCATTTGTGTGATTTATTGTAAAATTATCTTTCTAGAACTTCTTTACAACAAAGTAACCACAAAAAAGAAGAAAAAGAAATAGAATAAGAAGTAGAACAAGAAACAGAGCAAGAGAAAGAGAAAGAATAAGAACAACAGCAAGAGAAATATGGAGAAAAAGAGAAAGAACAAGAAAAAGAACAACAACAACAAGTAGCAATAGAAGAAGAAGTGAAAGGAAAGAAAGGAGATGAAGAAGAAGAAAAAGAAAAAGTTAGCATTGAAGACAATGCTTTTGTAAAGTGGAGGGCAATGTTATGCCCCTATCCCTATAGTTTGTATAGTGTTATGAGTAGTCGACTTGTGGCTACCTAACTCTGAATTAAGTCATATTATCATTATTATATTGTTATTTAGTTATTTAGGTTGGCCTAAGGCTTATATAGGGTTATCTAGGTTGGCTTGGGTGATATTCTAGGCATAATTATAGTATGTATAGGAGGTATAGGTAAGTTAGTATCATCATGTTGAGTATTGAATTCTTATTGAAGAATATTGGAGGTATCCCCCTCGAAGTGGATTAGGAGGTTGCCCCCTTGAAGTGGCATAGTATTATCAAGTATTTGCATCATATTTCAGATTATATTCTTCTTGTGCAAGTTATTTCATAACAACACCCCAACAAGCTACAAAATAACACCTAAACACACTTATCATTCTCCCTCCAACCCCATAGAGCAATACCATAGTCAAACACCAAGCACTATTTGCTCAAGAAGTGAATGAAAGTGATGTGATCCCCACTTCAAGTAATCATACGACTATCACTCATCAAGATCCATTTCCCCATGAAGAGGGTAGTCCATTAAAATTTACCATGCTAGATTAGCTTTTTCCACAATAGAAAAATAGTTTGCTCCAGGCCATTAGCAAGAGTGAAGCACATATCATGTCTAAGTCTGTCATCTATTTTTTGGTGAATCTTTTTAGAATATTAGAGTACTACATTAGAGAGCAACTCTCCTTTGAAATTTCACCCTCCTTGAGTATGTCAAGATCCTTACTCTAGTGCCTACATATGAGAGAACAACTCTCCTCCAAGATCCACTTTCCTCCAAAAGTATTAATATTCTTTGTCTAGTGTTACATTGAAACCAAATCTCCCCTCTAATGTATGGCAGAAACAAAGACAATGTAGATACATTAATCCCACCTTGTTTCAAAGGTCACACTATCCACCAAATAAGTGTAGATATGCTAACCCCACCCTATTTCTGAGGTTACACTATCCCAAAATACTACCGAAAATTGTGAAGCCCCCCATTGCTCCATGAAGTGACACAAATGGTGTGGAGTTTCTCAAACAATTTACCATCTTAGAGCGAGAAGCTAATTCAAAATCAAAAAAAATTCCAACCTTCTTTGTCCTCCAACCTCTTCATTGACCCTATTTATGCTATATTTGTCAAATGAAACAGTAGAATTTACAAATATAACATGAAAAACCTCAAAAGTACAATACACATCGATCTCAACCAATAATACACTCTTTCATACGAACAATTTCAATACAATATACATTTTAAAATAACAAAATACAAATCTTATACTTCCAATAAAATCAAAGTTTTAACTATGAACATTTCAAAACTCCTATTACACCTTTTACTTCTCCAATTGCAAAAGAACATTTTTCATTAATAAAACCCTTAATCTAAACTTCACATTTAAAGTTTTGCAATGAACTACCTTACAACACCTTTATTTCAAAAAGAAATCAACCACTTCCCCTCTCCCAAAATCTCTGACTTAAAGAAATGCGAAGTAAACCAAACCTTCAATATTTCCCAGCACTGTTGACTTCTTCTAATTCATTCACGCCATTTTGTCAACTGTAAGGCCGCTTCCATAATGAGAAAATCGATTGATAATGAAAACTCAGAAAATGAAAAACAACTTACAATCAAACGCTAATGTCCAACCAAAGTCACGACCACAGTGAGATAACAAATGCCCAGTTCTCAGCCTCCACTGCGCAAGGATACTAAATGTTTTGCTTCATCTCTCTATCATGCTTTAATCACTTGGATTTATTTGTTGCAACTTTCTAGAATTTCTACCACTTGCTTTCATTGTGATGAGTGAAATGGTTATCCAGATGAGGCCTTGCTGCAGTTAAATCAAACATTGTTTGAGATGATCTTCCTGTCGCTTCCTTTGGACCACTTGCATTTATGGTCTTCTTTCACCCACCATACACAAAGATTTGTTGGTTTTTCTCCTTCTTAAATCTGCTCCTACTCATTATCTTTCTTTCTTTTTTTAGACTGCAGGAATCCATCGAGTATATCCGTCCCCCTATAAACTACAGTGCGTCTGGTAAACTTTTTTCACGTGACCAGGGTATCCATCCCCCTATGAACTGCAGTGCATCTGGTAAACTTTTTTCACGTGACCAGTGACGCTGGCATGACATGCCCTCCAATACCACAGGTTTGGGGAGAGACTAGACCTCGTGACCTCTTGCCTACAACGGGATCCTTTAGCCAATCGAGCTAGGCCCCACACCCCAAAAAAAAAATATTATTAACTCACATTGTGATAAGAACATTCGAAAAAATCATTACTAATGCCTAAATTAATTAACACTCCTACTCACTATCTGATAGCATTTATTAATTGACATTACTAAAGTCTTATTTATTTATTAGTTATTCTATCTATTATTTAGAGATCTAATATTTCAATAGATAATATCTTATTTCAATATGAATTTTTTTTATAAATTTGACTTAGTCTAGTTTGAATTTATTTGAAATTTATTAAGTGATTTTGAAAGAAGTGTAATTTTAGAAGTTGATGTTTTGTTTGTATATCTTAGTTTTAACATAGGGTTAGATTTTTTTCTAATGCTGTGTTATAGATTAGCAAAAGTTATATTTATCTCTACTTTTAAGCGTTATCAAATTTCAGTATTTTTTTTTTTTTTTTTCTGTGCTTCTAAATTGTAGAGAAAACTAAATCAAAGACTTTAATGTTGGTATCAAAAAATAATAGATTAAAACTTCAAACATTATTATAGAAAGAAGATGCATTTCAATTTTACACTTACAAATTATCACTGATCCAAAGCACAAATCTTTGACTGAAAGATTTAGGGAAAACATTGAATTGATTTTCAATATATTGCTGAGATTAAAAAATAATTTGGAATAGTTTTGTTTTCTTCTTTTCTTTGTCTATTGAAAGATGAAAGAAAGAGAAGTTATGAAAGTATTAGTTTGTTTTCATTTACAAAAATGAAAGTTTTCCTTATTGTTTATGCTATTGATTTTACAAAAAAAAATATCAAAATTGTTATTTTGCATAACTAAAAAAAGAGGAAAGAGCTTTACTCATTAATTTTATTTTATCAAAAAAAAAAATTATATTGAATCTTATTAATTGTATTCATTAAAAATAAAGAAAAATATAAAAATATTATTTTCATTTAAATAAAAATATGAAATAATTAGTTTCATTTAAATTAGTAAACTTGCATTAATTGATTGTTATCTGATTAGTAAAATCATTTAAATTAAAGAAGCAATCTCTTAATTTGGATTGATTGACTATTCAAGTATTATCAATTTTCCCTCAAAAGCAAATAATGTTAAGGCAGTAGAAGTTGTTCTTCGTAGTCTCTTCCGCAATAATTTTTGAACTGAGAGGATCCTATTGTCAACGGTGTCTCCCATTCTCACCTTTTTAAAATATAGAATCTACAACTGTTCAGGAAATCTGTTACAATGCTTACCAAATAACATTTAGGTAAATGGGTTGGCTTCCTTCCAAATAACAAAAAAATGTGAATACATTTTCTACGTATATGAGGTCTGCAATTTGTGTTTAGTATAATAGAAAACAGTTGTACTAATAAAGAATCGCATTGATCAGATTTCTGTTCTTGCCACCAAACATCAGAAGAAACAAGCGAATTCCTGATCCAAATCATATAATGCTTAATGATGATTAATAAATGAGGGCTGTCCAAAAATTGCCTTTAAATGATGGCACAATTTGCCACATGAAATTACCGAATAATTCACAGTATTGAAATAGCATTAGCTTCCACAAATGGCAATAGACTTTGTAAAATCGGATTTAACCACATCCATTTATTTTGTGAGGTAAGGATAAGAATTAAGGCTACATTTGTAGTTTTCTATAAGTATCTCAGCTTCTTCCGTAGACAAACAACCTTTCCTAACAGCTTCTTCAGCTTTCCTCTGTAGATATTCAATCATTTTGCTTCCATTGTGTTGAACAGAAAATAATATTTCCTCAGTTGTCTGGCCCTCCACTATTCGATCAAAAGTATATTGCCCTTTGCTTTTGTTATCATTAGCGTTACTAATATTGTTCAATGCTTTCGACCTCACATGAATGACATTTATTCCTCCAAACAAATTATGAGCACTTCCCATAACTTCCTGAACATTAATTTACATTAGATCAAATTAGCACTAAGAGTAACTCTTTCATGTGACAGAAATAAGTTTCCAGAATAAAGATAATACTCAAGAAATGAGCTAGAAGAGAAGAATATCTGAAGGGTTAAAGGATACCTGATAAACACCAGCAAGAAATAACCCCATGTAGTACGGTTCTCCTTCATGTAAATGATGCACAGAAAGCACATTTTCAACTTCCCCACTAGGTCCTATAAAGTGCTCTATCTTTCCATCACTATCGCATGTCAAATCAGCCAAGGTTGCTTGTGCATTTGGTTTCTCATGCAGCCGATGCAAAGGCATGACAGGAAAAACATGACTTATGGCCCATGAATCAGGTACAGAACGGAAAACAGACAAGTTGATATGATATGTTGCAGCCAGCGATTTTTTAAGCTTTTCTAATTCATCTGGCAAATCAGAGTCCCTAAAATTGTCTAGGAAAGTATACGAAATTGCATCATAAAGAGTTTCCATTTGCGCCCTGTCCTCAAGACTGAGGAAACCAAGTTTGAACAAGGTCTCTGCTTTTTGTTTTAACTGCTTTGCATCATTAAAAGCTTGCAATAGATTTTGCTGGCACATAGTTCTTGAGACTTCACAGAAATTTGACAGTAGATCATCCCCAGGGTTGCAATCCTCCTGACCATTGATATTTGCATGCATAACTGAACCTGTATAATGCTCATAAAAATTGTCACTTTACAACCATCGAAGTTTGAACCACTAACTCAACCTGGATAAATTCATCATAGTAGATCCTCTTCAACAAGTCTTATCCCAACCAAAATATAGAGATACACAAGTTCAATTTTCTAGTCCAAAAGCTTGATATTAGATTAATGCAATCATACCTGAATAATCTGCTTTATCTATACTTTGCACTATAGTTTGGCCCAAACTTTCTTGCTTGCTAATAAACTTTGGTTGCATCCGCTGGCTAACACTTAATACATCAAATACAATGACTGAATGATGTGATGCCAAAGCTCTCCCACTCTCGGACACAATTACTGGCTGAGAAATCCCTTTGAGAAGACAGGCATCCCGTAAAGCAGCTATGATGTGGTTTGCATAGTCCTACAAATAAATTTGGTTCAATGTTACTGATATGGAAACACTTAGGATTGAGAATGTGACTGCTTTTTAAGAGTTCCACTCTTGCTTAACCAAGTAGAAAAGAAAATTTATCTCACTTGCATGCTATAGTTGATTGAAACGTTAGATGGGCTCTTTGTACCATCATAGTCAATCCCAAGCCCACCTCCAACATCAATGTAATGCTGTAAAAAGCAGACACTGTATAAGAAAAGAGGCCAGCTTATCACAATTTCTTTGGATGATATTTCATATCTTCAGATGATATCATCTTTAAATTTGACCAATTAAAGAAGAAGATGATAGTGAACCAAAAGGAAATAGCCCATGGCATACCATAGAGGCACCCATCAGAACTAATTCACAGTAAATTTGACTCCCTTCAGCTATGGCATCCTTTATAGTTGAAAGGGATGGTATCTGAGAACCAATGTGAAAATGAAGCAACTGCAAGCATTGCAACATGTTTTCCTGAAGGGCATGATAACAATCATGATTGATCAGACATATTATAAATTTATAACTGTATAACAACTTACAATTACAGTATGAAAACAGAAGCAGAAGAAAGCTTGTAAAACCTACTTTTCTGAGCCTGTGCACAACTTGAATGAGCTTGTTGGTACTAAGTCCAAATTTCCCACTATCACCAGAGGTTCCAGACCAGTGACCATTGTGCTTGGTGCTGAGCTTGGCTCTTACCCCAATTACTGGCTGAACCTTCACTGCTCTGCTAGTTTTGATCACCAGATTCAGCTCTTCCATCTGACCAACACACAAATAAAAAAGAAGAATCCTTGTGAAAAGAACATGAATAAGGCATACCACACCAAATTACAAGTGCTTCTGATAACTTTGTCAAAAAAGGTAAGGGAAATAGATAAGCTAATGACCTGCTCAAGAACTAGCACAACTTTAATACCCAATCTCATTGCTAATAGAGCAGTTTCAATGTAAGTCCTGTCCTGCAAAAGCACATTTGACGCTTGCAAATTACCAAAGTTGAAGACAAATAGATGTTTAATAATAATAAATTAATATAATATCTGCAGGTGGTATAATTCAAGGGCATTAATTAAGTAAACAAATTTCACATGCCTTCCAATAAACTAAAATGCATACATCAATATATTAAATGCAAGCTCATGGAAAAAACTGAAGTACTACTCTGCAGAAAAGGTGCATTTTCCAGGTCAATGCAAATCAATAATTCTTAACGAGAGTTCACTGAATCTAAGGAGCCAAGACTTAACTTTATTCTATATGAATTATCTGGAAAAGAAATTTACCGTCATTCAATTAGCAGATGTTTTACTCTAAGAGTCTAATCTTATAGACAAGATTTATATGCTTAGAAAAAGCAAAAAACTATTTCCTCTTGTCCAATATGCTACTGCTTTAGTCAAAGGGTAGGGAGAGGATTCCAACCCTCATAATGAAAAAGTTCTCTCTGTGTGCCGATCAAACAACTTCTCATGCCTAAGTATTTAAGATAGACAAAGCTTTTGTTGTGCATGGGTGTCAACAAAAACAACCTCCAAACACAAATGATTATTACTTTGAAATTAAATAGCACTGGCAAAATAAATAAACATTTTGAAGATTTGTGAATTCCTTTACAAGAGAAACATATAACAACCTTGTGATATTGATATCAGGATTCAACCGTGTAATTTTAGATTCAAACTCATTGACCCATGTTTCATGAGTAGTGGTTCACAAGAACCCATCCCTCATGATAGTGAATGGTCCACTTAGCACTCATTGCATCTAGGTGACGCTCACAGAGGTGAAGCACTGGGCCTTTCCAGGAGGTCACCCATCCCAATATTGCTCCAGCTCAAGCGCGCTTAACCACAAAGTTTCCCCCAAGGTTAAGCCCACTTAGCTTGCAACCCCATTTGCAAAACCTTCAGCAAGTGTTGTGTCTTATGAACCATTCAATATAGAGCCCCCTTTAGCTCATCAATTGATAAGTAGGAGGTATTTTCCACTGCATGTCAAATTGTGATATTGCTATCAAGATTCAACCATGTAGTTTTAGAGTCAAACTCATTGACCCATGTTTCATGAGTAGTGGTTCACATGAACCCATCTCTCATGATAGTGAATGGTCCACTTACCACTCATTGCATCTAGGTGATGCTCACAAAGGTGAAGCACTGGGCCTTTCTGGGAGGTCATCCATCCCAGTATTGCTCTAGCTCAAGCATGCTTAACCACAGAGTTTCCCCCAAGGTTAAGCCCACTAGCTTGCAACCCCATTAGCAAAACCTTCAGCAAGTGTTGTGCCTTATAAACCATTCAATATAGAGCCCCTTTTAGCTCATCAATTGATAAGTAGGAGGTATTTTCCACAACATGTCAACTTTGTTGGAATATTTTGTCATTGATGTCAAGGTTGAGCTGCTTGAGCTCTTTACTTGCCTGGTTGAGGTGTCTACTTGCTTGGTTGAGATGCTTGAGCTCTTTACTTGCCTGCTTCAGCTACTTGTATGTCTGGTTGAGCAGCTTGAGCTCCTTGGTTTCCCACTAGAGCTGCCTGGGTGTCTGTTTGAGCAGAGTGTGTGTCTACTTAAGCTTGTTGTCTGTCTGCTTCTGCTTGTTGCTTGTCTTCTTGTCAACATATGTGCCATATCATCTTTGAATGGTCAAATGGGCATTTTATTGAATCGGTGGTTTATGTCCTATAAATTTTATGGGACTTATTATTTCTTATTTGAGGCGGCTAATCCTCTATGCTGCCATGGTTTTATTTTTTATTGACTTGTCTTATTGCCCAGCGGCTGAGTGGTCTTCAGATTTTAATGATTTCAGCAAATCTTTTATTGAGGGCAGCTATAATAATGAATCTTTGAAAATGTGTGATATGCTTCCAAATTTATGAGCAATGGTTTTCACTATGGATGTCAAGGATGGAAATGAATCCTTTGTGGAACTTGTTTGGACGACATCCTCATTCTATTTGGAGACATGTATTCCCTGGCAGTTTTTTTTTTTTGGTCAACTTTTATGGGTGTGTGCTAGGTAGTAAATGCACGATTCTCATGCTCTCCAGTCGTGCCTGAAGTGGACACGTTTTTAGTGTCATTTAAATTGGATTATGGTATCAATGGCTTTGATAAAGACTCCTGGCAGCAGTGGCTAAAGAGTTTTTTTATTTCTGACAGGATTATATGAGGTGTCTTTTTAAATTCTGGCATATATTCCTAACTTTAGGGACGGCTTCAGAAATTATGGCGAACTTCCTATATATTTTCACCGAATGATTTTTATGTCAGCAAATTTCTTGTGTGGAGCGAATATTTCTAGGGACGGCTTCAGAAATTATGGCGAACCTCCTATATATTTTCACCGAATGATTTTTATGTCAGCAAATTTCTTGTGTGGAGTGAATATTTCTGGGAGATGTTTCATGTGATTTTAATGTTTTCTGCATGAAGCGGACTTAAGGCAGTTAATTATGCCATGATTTATTCTAGTATGAGGCGGCTTCAAATTTCTTATATTGTGCAAATTAATTGAGCGATATGTTAGGTGAATTCCATTATTCATGGCTGAGCGACATATCTAAAGAAATTATTGGACGGCTCTTCTTTTGTTAGAATTTGCTTCTGATTTCTTCTATTTATTTTTGTGGGAGCTCTGTACAGGTGTTAGAGGTGAAAAAATATAGAAATAGACGTACTAAGTAAATCATGAACTGTGAAACATACAAGGAGGTCATGTGTGTTAATGATATCATACAGCATCGATCTAATACTCCAGCTATCTCCCTCGGCGAATAAATTAAATGATAGCTATAACCTATTTAATTTATAAGATCTCAAGAGGCGTAATTATGAGGTGTCACTTCGATTTGTTAAAGCAAATAATCATTAAATGTAAAGGCACGTCTTTTGTATTAAGGGCCCACCTCCTTCTCTTGGCGCGATTTATCCTTATTGGTTATATCTTATTCTGGCCGACTTGTATTAAATAAAGGAAGGCGTCTCTTCAAGATGTATAAATAAGAGATCACTTCCTCATTTGTATTTATTCAAGTTAGTTCAATTCAGTCAAGTGCGAATTGCATTAAGAGCAGATTGCGAATTGTTTCAAGGGCAGAGTTAGATATTGGAAGGTGCAGATTATCATCTGCCATTGCATCTTGTGTAGGTGCTGAAGGTTGGCCTGGTTATTGGCCTCATTGTAAAGAGGATTGTTGCCTCTATTTATATATATAAGAGAGATCTTTGTTGCTGGGTTTTTCTCCCTCAAGAGGAGGGTCTTCCCAGGGTATCTGCTGTGTTATTGTGTCTGATTTTGAATTAATTTTCTGTGCATTAATCTATTTATTAAAATTTACATGGTATCAGAGCGGGTTTGAGAGGATCGTGATTAGATTATTTCTAATCAGCAATACCCTAGTTGTTCACCTATCTACATTAGTCAAGATGGTGAACGGTTTGAAGATTGAGGATAGACTCGATGGTGCATTCAACTTCACATCATGGAGGTTTAGGATCATGCTTACCTTGCGTGAAAATGACTTGGGTGTGTTCGTAGAGTCCAGCGTTCCTGAACCTGAGGAGGAAGAAGCGAAGTTACAATGGGTGAAGAACGATGTTAAAGCAATGAAGATATTGGTTGATTCCGTCAAGGATCATATTGTGCCTATCGTCTCTAAGTTGAAGACAGCGAGAGATATGTTCAAAACATTGGAAGAGATCTACGAAATCAACAATACCAGCCGGGCACTTGCACTGAAGCAACAACTCCATCATGTGAAGATGGCGAAAGGTGAATCAGTGATTGCATACTTTATGAGGATTGCAGATTTGAGAGATCAGCTCTCGACAATAGGGCATATGGTTGATGACAAAGACCTAACTATGCTTGCTCTCGATGGTCTAACTTTGTCTTGGGAATCTTACATTCAGGGAATCAGTGCAAGATCAAAATTGCCTAAGTTTGATCGCCTAAGATCAGATTGCATTCAAGAGGAATCAAGGTTGGTGGCAAGAGGCGTTAGTCAAAGTTCAAAGAATGAAGAAATTCATGTTCTCGCCTCCCATGCTTCAAAGAAGAAAGGAAAAGATGGAAGGAAAGGATTCTTCAAGAGGAATCGAGACAAGGGAAATGATGATGCACCTCCATTTAAGAAGAAGAGGGATATGTCCAAGATTCAATGTTTTAGGTGTGACAAGTTTGGGCACTTCGCCAAGTATTGTCCAACTAGACCTAAGCAACAGGTCACCGTTGCGGATCTTGATGATGCCTCTCCTCAAAAGGATTCAAGTGAATATTTGTTCTATTCAACATTATCAAGCAGTGTACCTTCTGACACCAACACTTGGATAATCGACAGTGGTGCTTCACGACACATCACCGGCTTTAAGGAGCACTTATCAAGTTTGGTGGAAAAGGAGTCTTCTGAATAAGCCATCATTGGAGATGATGCTAGCTACTCCGTGAAAGGAATTGGGACCTCTACACTTCATTTGGGTTCCGGCATCTCACTTCAGTTGAGTAATGTTCTTTATGTTCCTGGAATCAAGCGCAATCTTATTTCTATTTCAGCTTTGGAAGATAAAGGATATCAAGTTGCCTTCTCCAAAGGAAAAGTTCTAGTATGGATGGAGAACACTAGCTTCAAGGATGCTCAAGTAATTGGAGTTAGACATGAAAACCTTTACAAGGTCTGCACACGTTCTTTACAAGCTTTGGTTCATGACTCTTCAAGTCTTTGCGATCTTTGGCATCGGAGATTGGCTCACCTACACTTCCGAGCCTTACCTATCATGGAGAAGATGGTGACAGGCCTTCCTAAGTTCAACCAGGAGCACAAAGGTACTTGCAAGGGCTGCGCTTTGGGTAAGAATATAAAAGCCCCTTTTCATAGTAGAGAAAATAGATTTAAGTGTGTTTTAGATCTTATTCATTCTGATTTATGTGGTCCTATGTTTGTTTCGTCTTCAAGTGGATTCTTGCATTATGTTTTGTTTATTGATGACCACTCTAGGAAAACTTGGATTTATTTTTTGAAATCTAAAGAATCTGAGGAAGTGCTGGATAGGTTTAAAGAGTTTAAAGCCTTGGTAGAAAATCTTTCTGGTAAAAGAATTAAGGTCCTCAGATCTGACAATGGTGGAGAATACACCTTTGGTAGTTTTCAGAGTTTTTGTATTGATGCAGGGATTAAGAGGGAGTTATGTGTTCCCTATAATCCTCAACAAAATGGTGTTGCAGAAAGAAAGAATAGGATGATCGTGGAAGCAACAAAGGCCATGATCCATGATCAAGATTTGCAAATATTCTTATGGGCAGAAGCTTCCAAGACAGCTGTATATGTTCAGAACAGAAGTCCTCATAAGATCTTGGAGAATATGACTCCAGAAGAAGCCTTTACAGGGAAGAAGCCTGAAGTCAGTCATTTGAGGATATATGGATGTCCTATCTATATTCATGTTCCCAAGGAAAAGAGAACCAAGTTGGAGCCTTCTGGCAAGAAGGGAATATTTGTGGGCTACAGTGAGACATCAAAAGCTTACAGAATTTTCATCCCAGGTCAGAAGTTGATCGAGATCAGTAGGGATGTCACATTTGAGGAAGATGTTATATTCAGAAGATCCAGGGGATTCATATGGAGATTGATAATGAAGAGTCTCCTCGATATGGAAGTTGACCATACTCCTGAGATTCAGAGGGAGACTTCAGAACCAAAAGAAGATATTGATCTGCTTGAACCCTTGGAACCTACTTGATGGGCCTCTGACATTGTTATTGGGAGAAAGAGACCTCTATGGGCCAGTCATACTATGCAAGAGGCTGAAAGCTTTGCAGCTCCTAGAGGCACATTCAGAGAAAGCAAAAGGCCACATAAGTTCTCCAGTTATGTTGCCTTGATGAGTCAGATTATAGAATCCAAGCCTACCTGTGTTGAGGAAGCATCTTGTCATTAGGTTTGGAAAGATGCTATGATAGAGGAGTATCAATCAATTCTTAAGAATGATGTTTGGGATATTGTTCCTAGACCCGAGGGCAAGTCTGTGGTATCTTCTAAATGGCTATTCAAGATTAAGCATGCTGTAGATGGAAGCATTGAAAAGTACAAAGCAAGATTTGTGGCTCGTGGGTTCTCTCAGAAAGAGGGAGTTGATTATGAAGAAACATTTGCTCCTGTTGCTCGCTATACTTATGTCAGGACCATCATTGCTATTGCCGCATCTAGAGGATGGAAGATTCACCAGATGGACGTGAAGACAGCCTTTCTCAATGGAGTGATTGAGGAAGAGGTTTATATAGAGCAACCTGATGGATTTGAGGTTCATGGGAAAGAGTCACATGTTTGTAAATTGAAGAAGGCCTTGTATGGTCTTAAGCAGGCTCCTCGTGCATGGTACGAAAGGATTGATCGGTACCTGTCAAGTTTGGGCTTGTTGAAGAATGATGTTGATTCAAATCTCTACTTCAAGGTAATCAATGGTGATGCATTAATTTTGGTTTTATATGTTGATGATCTGATCCTTACTAGAGAAGATCACCTGATTCTTGAGTGTAAGAAGTTGTTGACTTCAGAATTTGAGATGAAGGACCTTGGGCTCATGCATTACTTCCTTGGATTAGAAGTCCGGCAGAACCGATGAGATGATTCTAAGTCAAGGAAGTACACCATTATAGGGAGATTTGGTATGATGGATTGCAATCCATGTCCACACCTATGGAGACCGACTTACATAAGTTGAAGGAGGCTACTGCCATTCGTAACTTAGGATCCTACATTGTGAGCCTTATTGGATCCTTGATGTATCTAGTTAACACTAGACACGATATACGCTATGCGGAGTGCACTTAGCCAGCCTTTATGTGTCCCAGAGCGATACATCTGTTTAATGCTCATATATATCTGAGTTTTGTGGGGCAAATTGGATATGGGTACAGATCTGGAACTGGGTTTACATGGTTTTCCTAATTTTTGGGGTGTGTGTCACAGGTGCTAACTGGGTTGTTGCTTGCTTTGGGTTCAACTATGATTTCCCGGTGCAGCAAGTTGGCCATCCTCAGAACATTAAGTACAACAGATAGAGTTTATTGCAGCATGGCTCGAAACAATGTGGCAGTAAGCTCCTGCGGGGATTGTTTGGACAATCAATGAAGCCTACTATCATTCATTGTGATAATCAAAGTTGTGTGAAGCTTTTTCTCAATCCATGTTCCATGTGAGAACCAAGCATGTTGGAGATCAAGTACCACTATATCAGGATATGGTGCGAGGAAGGCTATCGCTTGAGGTACATGACGATGAGCGTGAGGGGATATTCTCACCAAGCCTCGCCGAGAATAAAGTTTGTGTACTTGGTGATAAGCTTGGTATGGTGGAGAATCCAGCCTTGGAAAGTGAGAGTCTCCGTGAGTCTTTGTTAATGCATTTTCCTCCAGTGAGGGAATTTGAGGTGCAAGCCCTTGTTAATGCATTTTCCTCTGAGACGGAGGAATTTGAGGTGCAAGCCCTTGTTAATGCATTTTCCTCTGAGACGGAGGAATTTGAGGTGCAAGCCCTTGTTAAATGCATTTTCCTCTGAGACGGAGGAAATTGAGGTGAAAGCCCTTGTTTCCACCCTTTGAGCTGAGTCATGATGGATGTCATGTGTGTGACTCCATGACATATGTTGTACTTGTGTTTCACCCTCTGAGAGAGTCATGGTGAAAGTCACGTTGAGGTGACAAACATCACGCAAGTGATGAACACTTGTACTTACCATAGTATGGTTGTAGCCATTATGGTTGATATCGTGTTGAGGTGATATCTAATATCACAATGAGGTGATATTCTTCTTTTCACATCTGGTTGTAGCCAATGTGATGGACATCATGTTGAGGTGATTTGTTTTGAGCAGCTAGATGTATTCTCTCTAGCTAAGAGGGAGTGTTAATGATATCATACAGCATCGATCTAATACTCCAGCTATCTCCCTCGGCGAATAAATTAAATGATAGCTATAACCTATTTAATTTATAAGATCTCAAGAGGCGTAATTATGAGGTGTCACTTCGATTTGTTAAGCAAATAATCATTAAATGTAAAGGCACGTCTTTTGTATTAAGGGCCCACCTCCTCCTCTTGGTGCGATTTATCCTTATTGGTTATATCTTATTCTAGCCGACTTGTATTAAATAAAGGAAGGCGTCTCTTCAAGATGTATAAATAAGAGATCACTTCCTCATTTGTATTTATTCAAGTTAATTCAATTCAGTCAAGTGCGAATTGCATTAAGAGCAGATTGCGAATTGTTTCAAGGGCAGAGTTATATATTGGAAGGTGCAGATTATCATCTGCCATTGCATCTTGTGTAGGTGCTGAAGGTTGGCCTTGTTATTGGCCTCATTGTAAAGAGGATTGTTGCCTCTATTTATATATATAAGAGAGATCTTTGTTGCTGGGTTTTTCTCCCTCAATAGGAGGGTTTTCCCAAGGTATCTGCTGTGTTATTGTGTCTGATTTTGAATTAATTTTCTGTGCATTAATCTATTCATTAAAATTTACAATGTGGCTTTATTGTGCCTATGAGAGGAGAATTTGAGTGCGGTGTGTGTTGACGGGTGTGATACCCTTTGAGTGGACTGGCATCGGTTTTCTCTTTAAAGTTGTGTGTATTAAAAATCTGATTATTATCAAAAAGAGATACCGGCTTTGTTAATGTTGATGGCATCCTCATAATGTTTTGTGAAGAAAAAATAGGCTGCATATGAGTGGAAGTCAGTGTATTGAATATTACTCATTCTCTGGTAAAGTCATGAGCTAAGTGATATCTTTCTAAATGTGTGTATTAAAAGGATCATCGATATCCTCTATTGACTGAGTTTTGTGCATAAACAAAAAACAAAAAGTCTGTATGGGATGAGCTGAGTAGATGTTGCATTGAAGCTTTGGGGTTACATGTCTGAGTTATCACGAGCTTGAAAAAATTTCAAAGGCGTTTATCTGAGGTTGTGCAATGCCCGAATGTATTGAGATATTGAGCAGATTGTGTTCTGAAGTATTTCATGATTGTTTTATGAGTGTGAACAATATTATTTAGCACAAGTATATGCAACTGTTCATATATGTGAAGTTGAGTCTGAGGTATATCAAGTTGTGTGAAGCCACCTTGTGTAGAAGTTACGGAGTTTGAAGAAGATCGTGCTACAGGAGGTATTTTAGATGAAGTTTTGAAGTGACTGTTTCAGCAGTATATGGGATGAGCTTGTTATGAAAACAATTTATTAAAATTTGATTGCAAATCAAGTGTTCAGAACAAAAGATTTCAGAGCCTGATTAGTTTCCTCTTTTGTAGTCTGAAGTTGGTGCTTCAGCATTACTGTGAGTTGGTGCTCTCGCTGAAGTTGGTGCTTCAGCCTTTCGAAGTTGGTGTTTCGAAGAGAGTTGGTGCTCTCGGTGGGTTGGGGCTCACTAAATGTAAACAGGGTTGGTGCCCTTTGGAGATATATAAAAGCAATATTTTGCCGTGGTCTTTTATCCGAAAGGGTTTTCCATGTGAAAAACGGTGTTTATCTTGCATATGGTGTTTTATGTTGCTTTCAATGATCTGATTTCTGATTCATATGGTTTATGAGGTTTAAAGTCTTAAAAGTTTTGAAATACTGATTCACCCCCCTCTTCCCCACTCTCAGTATTTCCTATGTGCTCTTCAGAATTGTGATATTGCTATCAAGATTCAACCGTGTAGTTTTAGAGTCAAACTTATTGACCCATGTTTCATGAGTAGTGGTTCACAAGAACCCATCTCTCATGATAGTGAATGGTCCACTTAGCACTCATTGCATCTAGGTGATGCTCACAGAGGTGAAGCACTAGGCCTTTCCAAGAGGTCACCCATCCCAGTATTGCTCCAACTCAAGCACACTTAACCACAGAGTTTCCCCCAGGGTTAAGCCCACTTAGCTTGCAACCCCATTTGCAAAACCTTCAACAAGTGTTGCGCCTTATGAACCATTCAATATAGAGCCCCTTTTAGCTCATCAATTGATAAGTAGGAGGTATTTTCCATAGCATGTCAAATTGTGATATTGCTATCAGGATCCAACCGTGTAGTTTTAGAGTCAAACTCATTGAATATATACATACATACATACATACATACATATATATATATATATATATGAATATATATGAATATATACATGTATATATGAATATATATACATATAAACATGTATATATGAATATATATACATATATTTATACAAGTTATATACGATTATGCAATAATGATGCTTGCAGCAATTATTGAGCCTTATAAGTAATTATGATACTTTAATATAAGAATGGATAATAGATTCTTATCTATTTGATCTACACTAACAATATCTTTTGAGTGTTAAGAACAAATCGATTTAGAGAAGAGAAGAATATACACATTGGTTGAACAAAAGAGGGATCAAACCAGAGATCACAAGGAACCTGTCCAATCCGCCATAGCAGGTTTACAATTATTAAACCTATGTTGCAAGGTTCGTACCCACAAGCCTCGAACCCAGTTCGGGTGCGAACCTGGTACAGGTTCGCCTGTGGTTATGTGCTGGGTACGCACAGGGTACGTGCCCAGCGCGAACCTGGCCCAATGGTGCGCGGACCCGGGGGTACCAGCCACGTACTCGGGCGTACTTGGGAGAACCCACGGCCCAGCACTTAAAAAGTGGGCCCAAAGTCAAATAAAAAGCAATTTTTTTATTATTATTTTGCCTCTTAACCCTAAAACGACCCAATATGAGGCCTTTCAACACTAAAACATTTCATTTTTACCTCTCATTTTGCTCTCTCCATATTTTCTCTCCATCTTAGCATTTTGAAGGGAGGTGATTGCATTCGAAGGAGATCGATTGTGGAGTGGCAAATAGCTTCAACAAAGGAGATTGAAGTGTTTAAGGTATGCATTTAAACCCTATTCTTTAATCTTTTGATGAATTTTTTTAAGTTTCTTAGTTTTTGATCGATTTTTTCAAGTTTGTGAAGAAGTTTTTCAAGTATATATTTTTTTTATAGATTGCAACAATGGCCAGTAGTCAAAGTTCAGTGGGTAAGGAGGGAAGCCAAAAGTTCAAAATTGATAAAGGATCTCCTTTATGGAGTCATATCACAAGAATTTCACAAATTCCTGGAGGTGGGGGGTTTGTTTGGAAGTGTAATTTTTGCAATACACAATATAATAGCTCCTATTACCGAGTGAAAATTCATTTTATATGGGCCCTGGTGGTAAAGGGATTAATATGTGTGAGGGCCCAGATAAGAAGGGGTTGTCTGCTGTACAAATAGCAGCATTTATAAAAGAACAAGAAGATGCTGACAAATTGGTTGCAAGAGGAAAACAAAGTAGTTATAGTTCCGGAAAGAAAAAAACAACATTACCCACTCACACAGTTAGGCCCTCTAGACATCCCTTCTTGTCTATACCCTCTACAGAAGAAGAAGATGAAGAACCACAAACCACCACCCGCAAGAGAGGTCCATTAGAGAAGGCATTTAAAATGGAGGCAAGACATATTGCTGAAGAAAAAATTGCACGTTGCCTTTATGCCAATGGTCTTCCATTCAACTTGGTGAGATCACCATATTAGCGGGACATGGTGTCAGCAATAAATAGTGCACCTCCTGGTTTCACAAGTCCTGGGTATGAAAAGGTGCATACCACCTTATTGCAAAAAGAGAAGAAATCTATAGAGGCCCAACTAAAACCAATTAGAGATTCTTGGGTTGAAACAAGTGTATCTATTGTTTCCGATGGATGGAAAGATTGCAAAAACCGTCCATTGATTAATGTTATTGCAGTGTCCCCCAAGGGGGCAATGTTTTTGAGGGCAGTTGACTGTGAAGGGGAAGTGAAAGATGCAAAGTTCATTTCTAGGATTCTCATTGACTCCATAGAGATGGTGGGTAGAGAAAATGTTGTCCAAGTAATTAAGAACAATGCAAAAGTTTGCAGGGCTGCAGGTGCTTTGGTAGAGGCTAGATATAAGGCACATCTTTTTGGACAACTGATACTTGCAGAGTACCTCCCTCAATTTGGTGATGCAAGCAGTGTATATAAAATAAAGTGGAGTGAATGTATACCACGAGTCGAGGGAGATCGAGGATGTTTGTGACAAACCACCATATGTCACGGTAATTTTGGGCTTTCAAGTTAGGTGTTGAGAGTAAATTTAATTTATTTTAGTTTCATTTATCATTTTATGTCATGTTTTACATAATTGAATAAAATAATTTTTTGCATTATTTACATATTTTAAATGTGTTATTAACTTACTATTAACATGTTCACTAGTTTGTGAGACTGGTTTGCATCTCACACAATTGTTCACGAGCGACTTGTGAAGGTGAAAAGATGCATTGAGTCAAATGGTTATTAGCAACCAATTGGGTATATGGAAGCAATCAAATTCAAAGAGGGCCCAAAAGGTCAAGGCATTGATCTTGCATGACGATTGGTGGGATCGTGTGAATTATGTATTGGAGTTCACCGAACCTATCATGTCTATGCTTCAATTTGCTGATACAGATGAACCATGCTTGGGGATGTCTATGATAGCATGGACACAATGTTGGAAAAAATAAAAATAGAAATACAAAAAAGAGAGAATGATCCTGAGGACACCTTTTACAAAAGGGTGGAAGCAATTGTTCTTCATCGTTGGAACAAGATGACAACTCCATTGCACCTCCTTGCATATGCCCTATCTTTGAGGTACTATACCATTGAAGTACTTTCTATCCCAGGGAGAATACCGCCATATAGAGATTCTGAAGTTGCTAATGGGTATAAGACGGCATTTAGTAGAATGTTCAGTGATCCAGAAGTGCATACAAGTGTCATGAGAGAATTTGGAATGTTTATCTCAGGAAAATCAAAAAATCATACCTCTTTTGTTGCTAGAGACCAATACAAAATGGATGCTCTTACATGGTGGTACCTCCATGGTCAAGATTATATGTACCTCCAACCTCTTGCAATCAAGATCCTCTCACAAGTTTTTTTTTTTTGCCACTTGTATTGTAAAATTTAACACTTAACATTCTTGAATTTATCTTGCATTTTTTATTTTTTATTTTGTTGGTTTTCTCTCCAGGTTGCAAGCTCTTTTGCCGCTGAACGGAATTGGAGTACATACTCCTTTTTCCACTCAGTGAAGCGTAACCAGTTGGCTGCAAAAAGAGCTGAATACTTAGTGTATATCCATTCCAATTTGCATCTTTTGTCATGTAAGGATCCCCAATACAAGCAGGGGGCAGCGAGGCTTTGGGATGTAGCACCCAAGTCTACTAACTTGGATGCAACCATTCAGGATCTTGCAAGAGCCACTATGGATGATGTGGGTGATATTGATGACATATCACATGGTGTTGGATCCGCTTTGGGTTCAAATGATGATGATTTTGAAGTTCAAACCGCTCAAAATCCAAGTCACGATGATTCTGACAATCCTTTTGATGATTGATGAGCACTTGAACAATGAACATTGAATCATGTTTCAATGTTTCATGAACTACATTTTGTAATTCAGTAATTTTATTTGAATATTTTTCAACTATCAATTGGCATTTAATATTTATCTTTGGCATTTGGCATTGATCAATGATCAAGTATCACTGTATCATACTATGAAATGATTTAGTTTTACAATTCTCTATATTTCTCTTATTTTTTTGTATATATAATACATATATATATATACACACGTACCCATACATACCCAAACCCCTAAAAAAATTTTGCCCATACCCACGTACCGGGTTCTCGTACCCAAACCCGTCCCCTAACCCGAACCGGTAACTTAGTATTAAACATATATATAGATACTCAGGGGTGTTTTTGCCATCCATTATCTTACACCTGTATAAATATTGCTATGCATAATAAAAGAATATTTAATTTATGATTTTTTATGATAGAATAGAAGATATGTTTGAATGTTTGGAACCCACCTTGTAGGAAGGGCCTGGGGTGTAAGCAAAAGGGGTAAATGAGGCTAGTAGGTAGCCAACCAGAGGGCACTTACACAGAGAGCCAAGTTACCCATTTATGCCCCCGCCCAACTCCACAAGGTGGCAAGTGTCTTCAAGGGGTTGGGACATTGATGGGGAAAGCAGGTACAAGCCGCCAAGGGAGAGGGTTGTGGTATACACCCTCTTAGGCTTGGTGTAGAAAAGACTTCGAGCGGACCCACCATGTCCCTTCTCCCAAACCCTAGCTTGCTTGCATTAATGATAATCTATGATGTGATGTAATTACCTAACTCTATTAATTATATATATATTTGCATATATTGTTCATGTGGTGATTGCAAGATTCAAACCCAGGATTGCATCATTAAAGAGATATTTTGATTGATAAGACGAATCCTAACCCTAGTTGCTGCAATTTGTGTTCAGTAGGAAAATTCTAGGGAAAATCAGGAGAGAGCCATTACAGTTTACTACTAAATTGCTTGATAGAAGAGTACAAGATGACACATTCAAAGTGGTGGGAAACCTAACTCTACATAAATAGAGGATATATTTGATTCTAGAGTTAAAGATGAAGGAAAAGATTTTAAGGGCCATGCATGATACTCCTCTAGTAAGACATCTGGGATTATTTAAGACATGCAAAAAGATTAGAGAGAGATTTGTAGTCAATCGTAGTCAATGTAATCAGTCGTAATAGAAATAAATAAGTCATAGTCGGGACATGATAATCGGAAACTAATGTACAGTTGTAATCAGAAACTAATACTTGTGCATAGATTAAGGTACAGTTGTAATCGGAAACTAATCCGACAATTGGGCGGTTGTAGGAAGCGTTGCCAACAGTTGGTATCTCAACCAACCTCGGTTGGCTATTTATGTGATCAATTCATTGGTAGTCGGGACATGATGCAATTGCTGATATTCTTGATAAATAAATGCAATATCTTATTTTGTGCAATTCTCGTGTAATGTTATGCTCTATTATTGTTGTTGTAAATTCTAGATTACTCCATGTTCCTTGTTAGACCATTTAGTGAGTAAACATTTGGCGCCATTGCCTAAGTCAACTTGGTAAAATCACCCTGGCAAGAATGGCGTCGTAATGGGTCAACAGATTGAAGAGCCGGTGCAAGCAAACAAAGATAGGGAAGATGTGCTGACGAAGGATCTGGTAAACCTATGGGACATCTCGTTGAGGGATCACGTACAAAGGGAGGCTCTTAGGCGAGAGATCCCTCAATCAGTCATCTAGGACAGACTGCATGTCAACCCAGGGATCGCCTGTCACTGCATCGTATGCAAGACCATCGGGGCGAGAGCGACCAAGAACAACGAAGGCAGCAAATACAATGGTACAAGGAAAGAAGCAAACGGGAGTGTTGTACCCCAAAATTAAAATTTTTGTTACACTAAGATATTTTGAAGAAATGAGTAGAAGTCTTGTTGAATCAGTCAAAAAGGTCATAGTTTGGGTGTGCATGTCTTGCATGAGGGGTTAAAACACTAAATTTTCAAAATCTGACGATCTGGGTCTGCTAAGAGCAGCTTTATCTACAAAACCCAGATCTTAGTTTTTCATCCCTAAATTTTAGGAAAACTGCTATTTTTATAAATTTTCTAAAATTACTAACGTTTTCTGAGTTTCTTTGAAAATGGCTACTGGCAAAACTTTCTAAAAATAGAAAGTTGGTCCGACAGGGTCCGAATTGATTTTGATTGGCTCAAAATACGTCCATATCAGGCAGGTGCAGTCAAAATCTAAAAATAATCAGTTTTGTCCTACTGGGTCTATTCTGCTTTTCAGAAGCATATCAAGAGATCTAAGGTCATCAATGGAGGTCAGTCGGCTACCAGGCATCAGTTTCAACATTCAAACTTTCAGCAGAAGACGAAATGATGAACCAGCACGAAGAACGAAGAAGAAGATTCAAAAAAGATGAAAATTTTCTAACACTGCCAGACTTGGGCGCCCGAGGTGAAGAAAGGCGCCCATCTTTTTAGGGCATCAAATGTCAAAATTAGGGTTTGTGACTCCAGTCAAACTTGCTCAGTTCTTTGTTAGCTCCGCAACGAATTCAACGGCGCAGTCATCAAGCGATCCAGTCATCCGGAATTCAAAGGCTGAGCGGGAATTCAGATTGATGTTAGAGGAAAATGAGAAAATATCAAAAGCTGACTAAGTCTGGATAAAGTGGGCGCCCCTGGTGAAGAAGGGCGCCCAAGTTTTCAGGGGGTCTATCAGATGAATTTGCAGATGAATGTCTAATATGATTTCTTCACGGTTGATCTAGCTTTCAAATGAGATACTCAGCTCGCCTATCAGAGGTTGCAGTCGCCAGATCTGAAGCACCGAACAGAGGGTCCAACGAAGGTTAAGAACGAAGATTCAGAAGCAAACGGGAAAAAATCAAAAAATAAACTAAAAAATAAAAAAATAAACTAACTCTGGTGAACAGGGGCGCCCCCAGTCAAGATGGGCGCCCAAACTTTTGAGGGTTTAAATTTCACTTTTTGACAAAGTTCATTCCAGAAGACCCCTCTCAATATTTCACTAGCTTCGCGATGAGCATAACTGTCAGTTGATCCGATGCCCGAAGCTCCAAATTCGACGAGATCGTCTATAGAAGAGTAGCTAATGAAGAAATTTGAAGATCGTGAAAATGGCTAACTCTGGGTAAAATAGGCGCCCCTGGAAGGAAAAGGCACCCATGAATTTGGAGGTTAAGATGAAGTCTTTCGTTAGAAATACCTCCAGAACATCCTTCTCAGAATCAGTCTGGCTTTGCGATGAAATCATCAGCTCGCCCATCGGATCGATTTGCAAACGAGAAATCGGAGGCGAAGTTCAGGGTCAAAATGAAGAAAAGTTGAAAATGCCAAAATTTTGACTAACACTGGGTGAAGTGGGCGCCCCTAGTGAAGAAGGGCACCCAACTTCTCATGCCTTAGAAATATTTCAAGATTTTCAAAAGTTTCAAAATTACCAGTGAAGGAGGATGGCGTCCAAATGCATTGAACAGAAATTTTAGGGTTTTGGAAATAAAAGCAAAGAAAGCAAAACCTAATTCAAAGCCCTAAAGTCTATCTAACATCATTCTTTCATGTAATTTTCATTATTTTTGCAGGTAGCATCCAGAGGAGAAAGTTGGAGCAGCAAGTTTGAAGAAATTTTTCAAGATTCAAGAACATAGCTTGCTGGTTTTTCATCATATTTTTTAGACCAGCAACATAAACCCTTGCTTTTTCAAGCTTTTTCATCCAAAAGACCAAACTTTTCAAAGAGAAGGCCAAGGTTTTCAATTTTCAATCATCTGGGTCTTTTCACTTCAATCTTCTGAAGGAAATTTTCAAGAACTTAATCAAGTTGCAGCAGCTTCTTTTATCTTGCATGTCAGAGAAATCCTCAATGCATGCAATTTTCAACCATCTGGGTCCTCTCAAATCAATCTTCTGAAGAAAACCCATATCACAGTTTTTATAAGAAAGTTTCAAATCCTAGGGTTGGCTGCTTTCTCGATCAGCCATCAGGATTTTGCAAATCTAATCAACTGGGTCCATTTCTAATCTTGTTCTGAACAAAACCCAGGTGCCAGCTTTTTTCGAGAAAAATTGAAGAAATTAGGGTTTGCTACTTTTTCAGGCAAAATTCAAAATTTTAAAAAACGAACGATCTAGGTTGTCTTCTAACGAATTTCTAAACAAAACCCATATCTCAGAAAAAATTTCAAAAAATTTGCCCGTTGGAGCAAGAAAATCAGCATTCTAAAAATAGAAATTGCTCAAAACTTGTCAGAACTAGGGCGAGTTTACAGTTGTTCTTCAAGTTTTCCAAAATGGAGTACACTCCCAATGTTTTCAAGACTGAATCAGCTCTCTATCATGACTACATCAAAACAGCTGAGACAGACTTGCATCATATCAAGCCGGTGTTCGATCTACATGCCTTGGAGAGTGCAGGCAACACCTCAATCAGGAACCTGGGACATTCTGGACTCCTCGCAGCAGCGTCAATTCCTATATCAGTTCAAAGTCTTGAGTTCGTAATCGCTTGCATCAAGCATTACAACCCGACTACTAGGGAGATCCAGTCAACAGATGGCAGATTGATTTGCAGTCTAAAGCCTGATATGATCGAGAAGTGTTTTTCCATTCCCCCATGGCCTGAAAGCATAACTCTCTCAAAGGGTGAATGTGAAAGGATATGGAATATGCATAAAGATAAATATAGCAAAAAGATTGCACAGAGGTGGATGAAGGAGAAACACAAAACATTGCCTAAGAACGTCGAGCGAGGAGAGTTTAAGGACAAGATTGCCATCATTATCACCTTGCTCAACAAGGTCACTGACTTAGAAGATGCCACCAGGTTTCAACGCTGGATGTTTTACGCCATACCCCACATCATGAAGAAAACCGAGTTCTACAACTGGCCTACCTTAATCAGTGATTGTCTACATCAGCAGATAACAGAATACTTCCAATTTCATCTATTCCACATGGTGTCGTACCTAGTCTACCTGGTGGCCTATCAAGGTCAATTCAGAGGGTTGAACACCGAGGGATCATTGAGCGTACAGCACATATATAACTACTATCCCCAGTTGGAGTTCACGAAGTCGTCGCACCACTACAAAAGGGTGAACGAGGCTTTTCTGATGTACACTGTGCGGGACTTGGACAATGAGTTACATGTTCGTATATCTTCAGTTGCCAGGGCAGCGATGGCGGAATGGGCGGATTGGTTTATTCAGTTTCCCACTTTTACCTATCTCAGGGTCTATGGCTATTCAGGTGCCCCGCTCATGTTACCAAGGTACCCGTCTTCATGGAATTCTTGAGGCAGGCTCACGATGTTCATACAGTCCTGAGAAACAGAAGGAGACCCTCTCTTCAATTTCCATTAGGATTGGGTATATACACATGCAGGATCGCTGCAAATGCTAAGGCAATGGGAGATGAGTTATATAAACTCGGCCTCAAGTCTTACAGCGAGAGATGATCATTCGATCCTCATGGTGTCCACGCTGGCCGACTTGAAAAGAATTATGATCATATAGCCGCACTTGAAGATTTTTGGGCGAATTGTACAGATGAGTTCAAGGTGCGGAGGCATAGTTACAGCAGGCTCTCTCTCCATCAGATGAAGGATTGTTTAAATGAAGACATAGAAGGGTTATCGGATGATGATGAGGATGTGCTTCTCCCGATGCATACTCAGAAGTGAATTGAAGATCAGCCCCTACCACAAGTTAATTGGGCTAATAAAGAGTCACTCTCAGTTGAAGACAGGACAAGACAAGTCCTTGAGCACAGTAAGGTTTTCCTAGTCCTTAAAAGAAAGAACTCTATTCCAGTAGTAGAACCGCCAAGGACAATTCCCTTTTCTTCCAGAGCACAGTCGAAGGGAAAGGGTAAAAGTTAGTCTCAAGAAGGCGTCAAAGGTAGTAGATCAAATAAAAATGTGAAAAGAAGGTTGGATTTCTCAGGCATAGTCATACAGGAGCAGCCTACAGCTGATTCAGAAGTTCCTCTTGACGAGCCCATACCTCAAAAAGAAGCAGAGGAGCCGCCTTTAGCACATGTACCTTTGATAGGTTCTTCACTGATTCACATTGACCTTGATATTGAAGATGAAGAGATTGAAATTGCACCTCCTGAGGAAGTTAGTAAAGATACTACCATATCTTGGCTTGAGAACTCCTTAGGAAGGGTTAGAAGAAGGCCTTCATATCAAATGAGTGTTGATGATCTTGATAACATCTATCAGGAACCTCCTAAGAAGAAGGCAAAGAAGCAAGTTCACTTTGATAGGAATCCTAATAATGAGATAATCATGGAGACTGCATTGCCCCTAGAAGATAAGAACGGGGATGAGGTGAATATGAATGATTTCGTCATGGTCAAGGCCAATCTCGATAGAAATACCAGACATGCAGATTTGAGTCTCTTTAGAGTTGCATCCGAAAACCTTCAGGAAAGAGTACTCAAAGATGGAGAGGACAAAGCAGCTCTCAAGGCCGAAAATCAGCAGCTCAAGCTTTTCATTTCTAACCTTGTCCATGGTTCTTCACAGGCGACCCAATTGCTGCCCCAGATTTTAGAGACACCAGCTGATCATCAACAGTTAAGACAACTGGTCATTTACGGGAAAGAAACTCAAGAGTGGATCGAGAGTTTCATTGTCAGAGGAAGGGAGATCTTGGCACGGATGTTCCAGTTAAGGGAAGACGCTCATAAGCTACGTCAAGGTATCCAAGGATTTGAACAAACACTTGCTGAAGTTAGACCAAGGCATGAGATCATCATTGCTGATTTAGACACGGCTTATGGTTTAGCAGTTTCAAGAGAACACAAGAGACAAATCCTTGCTTGGAGAGAGCGTCATGTTTTCAAAGTTAAAACCTATGAGAGGATATCCGAGGAATTCATCGCCTACAAACAAAGGGTGATTGAAGCTCTCCTTTTCATCAATGAGTTTATCATAGAGATTCCTTCTCAGTATAGTCTTGAAGATGGTTCTTACATCGGGCTTGAGGAAGTGCAAGATCAGTTCCAGAGTGTGGTTCGCAGTTGCAATCCAGTTGGCAGAAGAATAGGTCATATTTCAGTGATGTTAGCAAAGTTTGAGAAAGCGGCCAATGAGGTCAAAGATTTCCTGAGATCTATCGCAGATGCTGAAGATATTCTTGAAAAGCGGTGCTTTGCTGTTGACGGCATAGATGCACCAAACCGGGACATAGTTTCTAACTTCTTAGTGGATGTGATCGAGCTTTAAAGCAGCTTTCTTCTAGAAGCTTTCTTTCCCGCTTTCTTTCTATTCTTGGAATAATTCTTATCCATTCTTTGAGAAGAGAAAGAAGATAAAATGTAATAGTTGACGTTTCCTGCTTTTTTCTGCTTTCTAGGGTTTTAGATGTTATCTTTAGTAATAAAGTTGGCTTGCTGAGCAAGCCCTAGATTGTGAAAGCAAGGAGATTCTAGAGTTCCCTACTCCTCTGCTTGTCTATAAATAAGAGTCTTTGCTCATTAGTTTCTTTAAACAGTTATTGTCATAGCAAATTGCGAGCCTGAATTGCAGGAAGTTGTTATTCAGTTTCAATTCACGTAGTTGGAACCGTGCTAGTGAGAACAAAACGCTAAGCCTATTGTGCCTTCTATTTGTTGCTCAAGTATTGTTCAATTGTGTTGTGATAGCGAATTGTTGAGCCTCTTTAGCCAACAAGGAGTTAATGTGATTGCTGTTTCTAGTGTGTAAGAGCAAGATTGCAAGCCTCTTTAGCTGCAATTTCTTGTTCAAGGCATGTTAGAAGTGAGCTTTGTTCCAGAGATTTGAGTAATAAAATCATGAGCCTCCTTTGCCTTGGTCCAAAATCTCAGATTTCCGTTATTTATGTTCTACTTTTATAATCTTGTTTTCAACTTGCATTGAAGTGTGTAGATGTTTGTTGGGAGAGAGTTTATTGAAGTATTTTGTCAGAGAATCAACCTTGTTAATTTCTAGCTTCTCTTGCTCTGCTATTACTTGAGAAGTTAGGAACGTCTTTAGTTTAAGTTAGTCGTAGTTGAACTTCTTATATCAGAAAATCTCAGCTGTGGCATTTGTGTTTAATAAACCTTGTGCTCTAAGCTGATCAAAAAGATAGGCAACTTAGTTCTTAGTTTACTTTCTTGCAACACCATCAGCAAGAGGGAGCTTCCCCTCCTAATTTAAGAGCAATTTATCTGTGCATAGCTGTCCGTTTTCAAATCCGCATTCCAGAGGTGCAAATTTAAACGCCAACAGGGAGGAGGAAGAATGCAACACCAGTCATAGGCGTACTCCCAAAAATTAATGCCTATACAACCCAATAAGGATAAAAACCAAACACCAAGTGAGCAAGAAACACCCGAAGAACAACTACAAAGATCATTGAGACTAAAAGAACAAGAAGACCGTTGAAGATTGAAATGAATCGTTGAAGAAGCAAACGAAGACTTGAATGAAATAAACCAAGACATTACTAAACTGAACAAAAACCTTGACAACACACAAAACCAAGACATTTTCAGGACACCATCAATAACACAAAGAAAAATGAAAAAAAAAGAAAAAATTGGGAAAAGATGACAAGAAAATAAAAAAGGGAAAAGAATAAAGGAGATGAGGAAAAAATTAAAATAAAGAGGAAAAAGATTAAAAAATTCAAAAAATTCAAAGTACTAAAAGTAAAAATTAAAGTCAAACATTTTTAAATTAAAAAATATATTGAAGGTCGTAAGGCCAAGAGGGAAATGCAAGTCTTGACAAAACACATCGTACGGGTCTAGGAAATGACCCTCGTACGAGCTCACATGGCAAAAAGGAGTGCGACAATGTGGAAACGTAGTACAACAGAATGATCAAGACATAGTACATCGAGAGTATGTAGACATAGTACGGCAATTTCATAAGACACTGCAAAAGGAAAAAAATTCTCGACAAAGGTTTTTCAAAGCAATCCCATACAGCATACAGCAAGGTGGGGAGGATATTGCACAGAGAGGCAAACAAGATCATGGTGTAAGGTTGGAAAGAAGAAATCCCATATGGCTCTCAAAAGTAGAGTTCGTACGATAGTCTAAGAGGAAGTTCACTTGATAGAATTGGCAATTACCAGTTGCATAGAAGAAACAAACCATACGGCAATATGGCGAAGTCATAACACGACAAAGCGCCCATCCAGGAGAGCTTGGGAACCCCGTACGCCAACCATGGAATTATGTGCAAAGTCCCATACAGCAATTGAAAGGGAAAATCATACGGCAGATTGGCAAGCTCGACGGAGGTATTTAGTTCTAAGAAAAAAACAGCATACAGAACACTCTAAATAAAGCACGGGAGTGAATTGTATGGAATATAATCGTATGGCGTACGGACAACATTCTACCACAAAGTGACGTACAAGACAAGGAGAAGAGCATCGTACAAGAGGAGTTGCATGCACAAACAAGGGAATCAGTGACAGTACGGCAAGAAGAGAAGGTACATGAATGGCATTGGAGACCAGCAGACGTATGGCCTGGAAGAAACCGCCTACCAGAGATACATTGTCAACAAACCATACGAGATAGAAGAACAATACGTGTGGGTTTCGTACGTAGTATGAGAGCAGTGAAGAAAATCATAAATGTGCAAGGAAATTGCAAGGTTCAGCAAGTTCAACGATCGACGACAGCAGTAAGAGTGAATTTCGTACATCATACGTTGGGGTGTACAAGGCAAACACAATTCCCAATCGCATGACAATCAATAATCATATAGTTAAACACTCTGAAATCTCTAATTTTTGGCTTGGTCAACAATATTTGGAACCTTGTGAAAATTCATCAAAATGATGTATGTGATGCAGTTTGGTGTGGTTTCAGAAGTCTTAAATTGGCATTGCCCCTCAACCCCATTGGGGGCGTTGGCCCCAGGCCCCTATCAGACTCATTTTGAATTGCCAAATCCTAGCAGCCTCACAGCCAAAAGTATCACAATCAATTTGCCTAGCTTCATGGCCAGCACATCCAAAAGAGTCAAAAGAGGAATCCAGTGATGAATCCAACAAAGTGTACATTGAGATTAGTGAGCCAAATGTCGTTGACCCTCATGATACAGTCCAGAGGTACCTAAGTGAACTACAGGAGATGGCGAGAGTTGTGTACGAAGTTGGTGCAATTGGACAACAGCCGAACATGGGACATGATCCCTCAGTGGTGCATGAGTTTGAGAGGATCTTGGCGTTTATGCAGTTGGAATGCAAAGGCCCAGAGGATCTTGGCGTTTATGGTCGAGTGATTGCAGCCTTATTCAACATCGAGGCAACCTTTAGGAATATCTTTTACGGGATGAAATGCCAGTTGGTAGCCACATAAGCAACAGTGAAGGGAAAGGGTGAGGCCCTTCAGCTCGTACAAAAGATACAGGAGTGGAGTGAGCACATGAAGAAGTTTGAGGTACAATTGGCTCAACAAACTCAGCTTGCCAGTACGGAAAAAGCTCGAGCATCGGCCTTATAGGCCAAGGTGTCAAAAGTGGAGAGAGAGGCAGAATAGAGGATAAGGGAAGCGGAGCAAAAGGTGAAGGATTTGGAGGACCAACTTGCAACGAGGGGGAAGGAGGTGGACCAGGCTAAACGCCAATTGATGGAGGTTGCTCACATGGTGAAGGCAACCAGGGAGCACAAGATTGTGGCCGATCATCAACTCCGACTGCGTACGGAGGAGGTTCGGAGATTGCGAGAGCTACAATCGCCAACATCCACCCCGACATCATCAGTTCACCCAAGGACGTCTTCGTACCCCCTTCTTCTTAGTAGTAAATTTTGTTATTGTAATCCTCGTTTTTGTTTTCAATCTTTTCGAGGACGACTACTTTTGTTGAGGGATGATGTAGTCAGCCGTAGTCAATGTGGCCATTCATATTAGAAATAAATAAATCATAGTCGGCCAAACAAATAAAATATGAAATAGAATAATACTTGTGCACAGATTAATTTAAAGTTGTAATCGGAAACTAATCCAACAGTTGGGCAGTTGTAGGAAGCATTGCAGATGGTTGGTATCTCAACCAACCTCAGTTGTGTAATGTCCCCATTTTACGACATCCTCTTTCAGTTAGGGTTGATTCAAGCACACTTACTATTTTTAGTAAGTGCTATTTTTAGCAAGGGATCTAGTACAGTGCTTCGGTCTTTGGTGAGCCTTCTCAAGCACCTTAGTCTCTCTCTGGCTCGAGTCTCAAGGCATTACTTACTATTTTAGGACTTTCTAAAAGTAGTAAGTCAATTAGGGTTAGCCGATCCCGAATAAGGAGGTCTCAACAACACCATATTCAGTTGGTTAAAGTTACTAAGGTTGGATCATTTAAATATTTGATTAAAGTTTCGAAAAGTGAGCTTTAATGAAGTAACTTTATATTTAATCATTGAGGGTCCTGAGGGGACATAAAAAGGACCTTGGACGCCTAATGAATGACTTGAAGTTGTTTTTAAACTTTAATATCATTTTATAATGCACTTTTAAGTGGATGCCTAAGGAGGAGAAAAAATGGAATTAATATTAAAACTAATGTTGAGGTAAAGATTTAAAGTTATATCTTTTCTAATGAGGCACATAGTTTGGGCACCCAAGTTGAAGGTAAAGTATTTTTAAAAAAGTGAATTAAAATCAAGCCTTGGAGTTTTGGCGTGGATTTTAGGGTTGTTGGAGAAGCTTTGATAAAATGTCTTTTGGGAGGCTTATTTCATATGCTTGGATTATGAAACTTGGACATATCTTTCTCTGGAAACTTGGCTTTGGAGGAAACATGGGTTTGCAGGGACAAAAACCTCTGTAGACCGCACTCTCCCCGTGTTTGAAAGACAACATCAGGAGGGTTTTGGAGGTCTCATTCAAAGGCTTCATTTGTGCTACAAAGTTGCAGATTCAGACTTTTGGAATGAAGTTTTGAACATATTTTGAAGTGGGATTGTGAGATTTTGGTTTGTGATGATATTGCTTCAATTTGGTGCAGTTGTGTTGCATCTTGGTGATGATTTTTTAATATTTCTGGAGCTTTATGAACCTGAGAACCATATATTTGCTTATATTTCTGAAATGGAGAAGAATATTGAAATGGGTATTTAATCTCTAGCTGAGTCTTTCAAGGGCGATTCTAACAAGCCTTGGTTCAGATTTTTTGGTGAGGATTTGGATTTTCTAGAGAAAATCGCCCCTCCTAGATGGTATGGCCCTATGGATTGCTGGTCTTCAGTTAGAATCTGCTTCAGTTGGTGTTTGTGGTCAGTTTCGAAGACCTTCCTTGCTGTGTTTGGGGTTCAAGCCATTAAAGAGAAAAAAAGTGATTTCTATGATGCTGGTTGATGACCCTAGAAGAGGGTATATTTGCTGCAGCTGTACTTAATTTTTCCAAGTTTGAAGGCTCTCAATATTTCTGATATAAACATTGTAATCTGATCTTGAATGTTCAATTAAAAAAACTAGTTATTTGAAAGTTACATTGCTTTGATTTATGCATCATTTGGGATCATCTTATATTGAATGGCAATGTGAGAAAAAAACTTCATACATACCTGAAACATACTCAGAAAACACAAACAGCAGATTGGTAGAAACAGGGGGTAAACACACAAAAAAAAAAAATTGGGGTTGATCATTACAGACTGGCTATTTATGTGATCAATTCATTGGTAGTCGGGACATGATGCTATTATGATGTAATTGCTGATACACTTGATGAATAAATGCAATATCTTATTCTGTGCAATTCTCATTTAATATTATGCTCTGTTATTGTTGTTGTAAATTCTAGTTTACTCCATGTTTCTTGTTAGACCATTTAGCGAGTAAACAAGATTCTCCTAGAAAGAAATGAAAAGGGATGCGCTCAAGCACATTAAGGAATGTTTATCTTGCCAACGAAATGAGGCAGTTCAAGTCTATCCTGCAAGCCTACTTAAGCCATTACCCATTCCTAAGCAAAAGTGGGAAAATATATCTATGGACTTTATCACTGGGCTACCTAAGATAAATGGAAAAGATTGCATCTTTGTGGTGGTGTACAAACTCACCAAGTATGCATATTTTTATGTTGTATCTTTCAACTCCAAGGCTTCCCAAATAGTTGATTTATCCTTCAAAGAGGTTTTCAAATATGGGTTACCTAAGAACACTACTTGTGACAAGGACAACAGGTTTTTGAGTCACTTTTTGGCAAGAGTTGTTTTGTTTGGCAAGAACAAAGCTCACCCCTAGCACGAGTTATCACCCCCATATAGATGGACAGATTGAAATTGTCAACAAATGTATTGAAGGGTACCTGAGAAATTACATTTCTGGGCAACAAATAACTTGGGTCAAGTGGTTACATCTAGGAAAACATTGTTATAACACCTCCTATCATATATCTATAGGTATGTCACCTTTCATGGCTTTGTATGGATATAATGCTCTAACCTTTGTGGATCTTGCAATCACAAAAACTAGGTTGCTCGAAGCAATAGATATGATTAAGCAAAGTCAAGAGGTATTGAAATCCCTCAAGGACCATCTTCAACAAACCCAAAACTAGCAGAAGCTCTCTGCAAACCAAAGGCTTACTGAAAGAGTTTTTTGAAGTTGGAGACATGATCTACCTAAGGCTACAATTCTACAAACAATCTTCATTGAAGAAGAAAAGAGCAGAAAAGTTGAAACCCAAATTCCATGGCCCCTAAAAGATTATAAGAAAGGTGGGAAAAGTAGCCTATGAATTAGAGCTATCCAAGAATAGCAAAATCCACAACATCTTCCATGTTTCTTGGCTTAAAAAAGCATTGGGGCAGCACATTGTACAACCCAAAGACTTACCATCTTTGGATGATGAAGGAAAACTCATTTTGATACCAAAAGTTATCATGGATACTCGAGAAAGGAAGTTGACAAATAGAACCATTAATGAGTGTTTGGTGAGGTGGAAGAATCTACCAATTGAAGATGCTACATGGAAAGGAGCCGACATCTTGAAGCATCCAAATTTGAATTGCTTGAGGGCAAGCAATCTCAATAAGGGAGGACTGTCATGTCCCCTTTTCCCCTAAGATTTTGGATTGTCCCCTAAGCTCATTTTTCATTTCCCATGGGCTTAGGGAAAGTAACATGGGGAAATGTAAGTGTTTAAATTGGGTTCCCAAATTATGGGGGCCATGGGGTGTTACATAACAAATTGATTATTTTAAAAATAATACTGTCTGCCAAGAATTGTATGTGGGTGTATTTTGTAGGGAACGGAGAAGAATTTGAAATTTGCAAATTTAATCAAGACTAGGATCAAGAGAAGGCATGCTTGTTTATCCATTAATTATACTTGAATTGATTGGACACTCTATTCATCTATCATTGGGGATTGGAGGACAAAAACCCCTTGATTTCCATAGTTGGTGTGTGGGCGATACCCCTAAACAAGTCCCAAACAATTCCACACGAGGATTGTAATTAAGCTTCACTACTTTGTTTTTCAAGCAGCTCTTACAACACCTTTTTGTCTGAGTTTAAAGTGGCTCTCTTAGCACCTAGGGTATGTAATTATGAGGTGGCTCTTGTAGCACCATTGGCTATAGATTCATCATATTTCTTGATAATAATATTGTTGCTATTGTTCCTAAAATCCTGGTAAACTGAATTGACTATAAGTACAATTTCAATTGTAATATGAGGAGTAATCAGCTATTGCAAGTTGTTGTGTTGATTGTTCATTTTGCAAGAGTTTATAATATTAAAGTATTTTTGTAATATTTAATGATCATCTTAGCTTTTAGTTAGTCAATAGTTTACTTCAATTAGTTTTTAGTAACTTTCAGTTAATTACTTCTATTAACGATTGTTTCCATTTAGAAACATTGTCCTATCTTGTATTATTTAAAGAGTATTCCTCTCCTTTGTAAATAACGAATATTGAATATCAATTATCATTTCATGGTATCAAAGCTTAAGCTCTTTTTTGACAAATTTTTCGAGCAATAAAAATTCATGTTTTCCTAAGAAATTTTTTAGAAGTTTTTGTCATATTTTTTAATAAAAATCGTGAACTCTCTTACTAATTAAAACTTGTAGATTTTTTATCAGCTAAAAGTAAAGGTTTTTTGGCAATTTTTTTAATAAAAAAATTTGAAGGGCTTTTTAAGGAAAAAAATTCAAGGGTTTCTGTGGCAAGAGACTTTGTGGGTTCAAGTCTAAAAATCGTGGATGATCATCTGAAGGAAAAATGTGGGTTTGTTTTAAAAAAAAAATTGCATTTGTTTCTAAAAGCAAATCGCAAGGTTACTTTTTGAAGATCTCATGTCCTCTCTCTATGCAAAAGACGCACATTTGTTACTAAAATCACGTGGGTTTTCTCAGTAAAATCATGAAGGGTTTCTATCTGAGATTTGCAAGTTCCATTACAGTGAGATCGTGGGATTTTCACGCACCCTATACAGACAACAACTCGCACCTTCTGTTTCCTACAAATCGCATGTTGATTTTGGAAAAAGGTCTTTTTTTTCTTAAATTGCAACTAGAAAAAACGTGGCAGAAAAGAAAAATTGCAATTTCCAGCATTTTTAACAAGTGTCTGAAGAATTTTTGGGTTTCTAAAGTGTTTTTTTGCATCTTTTCTGCAACCCGCGCGACCTAGGGTTTCTACCTATGTTTTTGCCATTATTTTTTGAGAGAATTCCTAAAGGATTTGTTCCAATTTTTTTGACAATTTATCTGAGAAAAATAAAAATTCGTGAAAAAAGATTTTGAAATTTTTTCTATAAAAAAATTTTCTAGTCATCAAACTTTTGCAATTTTTTCTAAAAAATTTTGCAGTTTTTTTTTCTAAATTTTTGAAGGTTTTTTATCTGAAAAAATCTTTGCCTTTTCTGTTGCTTAGGGTTTCTGGGTGAAGTTTTATTTTTTCTCGATTTTTGGATAAATCGTGGGAGTTGTGCCAGTTGATTGACTTAGGATTTGTGCCAACTGATCACAAACTTTTACCTCGTTTTTCGTGCTTTTAAAAAATGGGAGGGATGGCATCTATGCAATCTAAAGAAGAGTCTACCTCTTATGCATTGATGGCCAAACAACCAACAAATCATGTCAAATCATTTGCATGGTATATTGATTCTGGAGCCTCTCGCCATTTAACAAACAGGAGATATTGGTTCATGAAGTATATGGCTTGCTCTAATTTGGTCATCTTTGCTGGTGGCGAAGAGTATACAGTTGTCGGCAAGGGCAACATTCAAATCACATCTGGTGGGAGAAATTTAATATTTCTCAATGTATACTATGTGCCAGGCATGGAGCTAAATCTGCTCTCGGTGAGTCAGATTATGCAACACAGTCCGAAGTTGGACATCATTTTCAATTCACACAAGTGTTGAATTGTTGATAAGGAGTCAAGAAAACTGTGGCAATTGGGCTCAAGGATCATGGTTTGTATCGACTGGTTGATATTGGAAATTCTCTGGAGCATGTGTTGGTTGTGAGGAGTTCATCTATCAGCACTCTTTGTCATCAGAAGTATGGGCATCTCAACATTGCCTACCGCTCTCAGTTGGCTTGAGAGAATTTGGTAGAAGGTTTACCTGAGATTCAGCAACAGACACATGGTGTTTGCAGAGCTTGCAAAGCAGGGAAGCAACATCGTACTCCATTTTCAGATGGAAAGTCTTGGAGAGCATCCAAGGTTCTATAGCCGGTTCATGCAGAATACTGCATCGGTCACTGGTGCCAAGTATTTCCTCTTGTTTGTTGATGATTTTAGTAGGAAAATGTGGGTGTATTTTCTCAAGGAAAAGTCAGAAGTGTTTAATGAATTTCAGAAGTTTAAGGCATTAGTTGAAAAAGAGTCGAGATGTCAAATCATAACTCTTAGGTCAGATAATGGGGGTGAGTTCTATTCCAACCAGTTCACCAACTTCTATACTAAACATGCTATTAAGCATTAGCTTACCACACCCTATACCCATTAGCAAAATGGTGTTGTCGAGCGGAGAAATTGTACCATCACAAAAATGGCCTGCTATATGTTGGAGAACAAAAATGTTCCCAAGAAGTTTTGGGCTAAGGCAGTGTATACTACAATATACCTTCTTAACCGGTCTCCCGCATAGGCCATCAAGAAGATGACCCTAGAGAAAGCATGGTCTGGGAGGAAACCAATAATCACTCATCTCAAAGTGTTTGGTTCAACTGCGTATGTTTGGATTCCAGATGCCAAGAGGACCAAGATGGATTCCAAGAGCCAAAAGTTGGTGCTAACAGGGTATAGTGACAATCATAAGGCCTATCGACTGATTGATGTGACCATTGATCGTTTGACATTCAATAGGGATGTTGTGTTTGATGAGGAAAGTGGGCCCTTTTTACTCTCTTCTCCTATCAAGAGCCCTAACAATCAGCCTCTGAAGACCAAGGATTTGGGAGATAAACTTTTAGTAGCTCCACTTGAAGGGAGGGATTTTGATGATTTTGACATTGTGGAATCTCGTAGGCAAGATACTGTACCAATAGGGAGGGATTTTCATGATTTTGACATTGTGGAATCTCCTAGGCAAGATACTATACCAGCATGTAGGGATTTTGATGATTCTGACATTGTGGAATCTCCTAGGCAAGATTTTGTATCAAAAAATTTTCCTCAGGATAACCTGGACCAGCATCTAGATGGTATTATTCCAAGCAGCCCAAGTCATGATGATGCTCATCCTGATTTGGAAGAAGATGCATCTCCTACTCGCTCTAAGTGGTGGGCAAAGCTCATTGGTGATGCTCATGATGATGAGCTCGTTGAGGGAAGATTGTGTAGAGGCAAGAGCAAAAAGAACACAGTAAACTTTGCTCTTATGGCCAACATTCAGATTGTTTATGAGCCCTAGGATTATTCGGAAGCAAAGGGTAAACTTGAATAGGAAAAGGCTATGGATTCTAAGCATCATAGTCTTTTGAAGAACAACACGTGAGTTCTCTCAGATCTTCCACCAGGGAAGAAACCCATTGGCTACAAATGGGTCTACAAGGTGAAATACAAGGTTGATGGAAGACCAGATAAATAGAAGGCTCAATTGGTGGCTAAGGGGTTCTCGCAGAGAGAAGGTATTGATTATGAGGAAACCTTTGCTCCCACACCAAAGATGAGCACCATCCGACTTGTCCTAGCCATGGCAGCATAGTTTGGTTGGAAGGCCCACCAAATGGACGTAAAGAGTGACTTCCTCAATGAAGATTTGGAGGAAGAGGTATACATGATGCAGCCTCCCGGTTTTAAGGTTATAGGAAAAGAGCACAAGGTATGCAGATTGTTGAAGGCTCTTTATGGCCTAAAGCAGGCACCGAGGGCATGTTACTTGAAGTTTGACAAGTACTTGGTTGCACAGGGGTTTCACAAGACTCCCTCAAATGCAAATTTGTATGTCAAGAACACTAGCAGTGATATCACCCTTCTTGTCATCTATGTGGATGATATCATCATTGCTGGCAGTAGGTTAGATTCAGATTGTAATATGAGGAGTAATCAGCTATTACGAGTTGTTGAGTTGATTGTTCATTTTGCAAGAGTTTATAATTCATTTATGTATATTTTGTTAAGTATATTACCTATTGCATTAGATCTAAGTGGACTCAATATTCAATGATTGGTGTTCCATGGAGTTAAATCAATAGAATTATACAATAACCCTAATCAAGGATATTACAATGATCAACAAAAGGATAATTATATCAAAAGACAATAATGATGACAACAATCTCAACTGATATGACATTATTAACAGCTGATATCTAACAGTGAAAATTCCCAAACAATTACCTCAATAATACAACTATGTTTACAAATGAAATAACAACGACAATATCCATTTGTAGGTAGAAATGACAGCAAAGTCAACAACAACTAACATTCTGTAATGCAATCATAATGACAAGGTCAAAGGATAGCATAATCATTTGACATTTTTGTCTAGTAACAACTATCCTCACAAATCATAAATAATGACAGTAGTGATTGCAGTTATCAAAGGCAACAGTGATTATCACTAATCAAAATAACAACAGTCAAGTCCCCAATTCACAAGGTTTTTAAACCCAATTAAACCAAGTGTCTTTACAACTGTAGATAACTATGTTCGCTTTTGAAATAACAACAGCAATGATTGCCGTTGTCCCTTGCAACAGACCTAACTTCTATTCAATAATGCCATCTGGAAATCTTAAAAGCTACTTTTAAACCGTAAGGTGTATAACCTGTATATAAAGTTCCAGAGAAGACTGATCAAAATCACAGGTCTGACACTTATTTAGAAAAAGAAAAAAACACAAATTTATTGTGATATTAGACGTAACATATGGTGATATTTTGGTGAAATTTTCAGTCAAAGTCACAGTCAATGATATAAAAAAATGTCGGATACATCATGATATTTTATAGATATCTGCTTCTATGGTTCTAACCTATATACTCATGAGATAGCTATTACAGGGAAATATTTTGATTGTCAAACCAAGATTAAGGAAAGTTACTGATACTCACGAATTCCAATATCCATGCATCTAAAAGGGATGGATTTTCATTTTACATGATTAAGGATAAGAGTTTCTTGGTACAATGAGTTGCAACTTGCAACCGTGAAATTCCAATTCCTCAAATAGACAATCATTACACGTCATAGACCTTAGTATTAAGATCCTCTCCTAAGTGCACATATACTGTTGCCAGAAATGATTTGATGATAGATCTTGTCATCTTTTGAGTTTTTGTGTGCAAAACTAACATCCACAAGACCAAGTTCCTCAAGTTAAGTAAATCGAGCTGGTCTGAATACCAGTACCTAAAAGATTCTGACCTCCTTTTCTAATAAATGTTCAATGTTCAATGGCCACAATCCTAGAAACAATAGCAAATACTTCAAAACAGTTCATCATTAATTTATTCTGTTGATACTTTCATCTCCGAAGACTCGGTAACTCTGTCTAGAGTAATGAAAGATCAAGATATATTGCACCATGATCAAGTGTATCATGAATCTAAATAAAACATCTTTAAAGACCTTAATTCTCTCCTGTAATCACTTCCCAAACATTGAATTCTGCATTCACTTCTTCTGCAAGTTAATTCCATCCTTCTGCAAACAGCCCGTCACCTGCCTATTATTTCAGATTTAATTGATAATTAGCACAGCCCTAGGAAACAACACATAGATGGATTCTGACATGATTTAACCTAAGTGTTTCTAGGTACACTGTGCTCCAACTGGAGTTTCACTGTTCGTCTTAGAAAAAGTTAATCCTTAAGGAGATCAAAAGGTCTTCAGGTAAACCTAATAGACGTTCCAGCATCAGTATAATGAATAAGTAGTACATTTCTGAGTTCATCAATCATATACTCCTATAAATGCTTTGTCAGATCCCATTTTTGAGTGTCTCTTTATGTGGACGAAAATGAACTCCACAAGACTGAGTCTCTCAGGTGAAGTAGATTGAACTGATCTAAATATCTACACAAATATGATAGTAAATAATGTGGTATAGGTATTTATGAGAATGTCCCATAGCTGGCAACCAGCAAATGCTTCACAATAGTTCTAAATTGTTATATGTATATCTACTGTTCCCGGGACATTTCTTGTTCAAGAAATATATATATATATTCATCTCCAAAGACATGATTTCTAGATTCTACTATAAACAGCCAATCACATCCCTCTAATTTTAATGAGCAACAAAACAACCCACACATTGAACATATTTTCATAAGTCAACATGTTGAGAAATTAGCTCCATTCTACTAAATCAATAAAGTGTCCACTAATTTGAGCCTTGATTAATCAGTAAAAAGGATCCATGAACAATAGGAGACATGTCAAAGTCTAATAGTTGAGAGAGGCTATCAAAACATGTGATGTCCCCTCGCTAGACAGTTCTCGGGAACAGTGTGTTAGCCCTTTATTGGACCCTTGTGGGCTAGCCAGATTGGTTAGAGGGTCAGTGGTACTTTCTAGAGAGTTTGATCGTTCTGGTTTTCAGAGCCCAGTGAGTGGTTCACAGCAGGCGTTGGCATTTCAGGATTCCACAGCTTCTGACGGCACAAGAATATTCTGAGTTTTGAGCGAGTTATGAATTTTTAAGTGATTGAGTTAATTATTTAACTTAATGCCTTTTATTAAAGTCACATCGACTTTAATACATTTTTTATATCACTTAAAATATTCTAAAAGGTGATTTAATATTTTAATGACTTAAAATATTAAAAGTGCGCTCAAGTATTAAGTCTTGACTATTGAAAAGGACTTAATAAAATATTAAAAGATTTAAATGATTGCAAAAGGGCGTATCTTCTTGGAAATGTGTGCCATTTGGGTATAAAGCAATCTTTGGCAATGAAAAACTCACCTTTTGATATTTTGACTTTGCCTTGTGCTATTTCCTGTGCATTCTCCTGTGATCAGGGTTTGAACAAACTGCCATTGAAGAACGATACCTCTTCAGTGAGAGCACTCTTGAGATTGTGAAAGATCAATCGAATCAGTGCATGTTGAGAGCTTCATTCAGAGGTTCTACAGATTCAGACAGAGATTATATATATTGAGATTTCTTGTTGTTTGCAATTAATGAGGGTTTCTTCCTGGTGGCGCATCCTTCTTCAAGTTCAGAGGCTTCCAGCAGAGATTCTTTCTATTCTTTCCTTGGCCGTACGGCCTACCTTGGAATTCGTGCCTAGAGAGAGGCGTGTGAAGGGTTAGGCTGAAACGCCTCCCTTTTGTTTGCTTTTGGTCTTCCATCCTTGGCGTCTTGCATTTTCAGAGTATTGTATCCAGTTTCGAGGCAGGAGAACTCAGATCTCGAGGCTTGGCATCCTTATTTGTCAGTTTCTCAACATTCTTGGCTGGCGAGCTGGCTACTGTTTTAAATAAAATAACTGGAGACTTTCTGGTATGTTTGTTATTCATGATCTCATTGTTTCAATATAATAACAACTTCTGCATTTCAATTCTGTGAGAAATTGTTTTGTATTCCAGTTTACAAGCTTAAATATGTTGCGGCCCTTCTCTTCTGTCTATTAAATCTTCTCTAAAAAACTAAATAACACTTAAAGATTTAAGAAAATTGGAGGTTTTGAATTGAGAGCCAGCAGGGCTCATCACAAAACATGACCAGTGAAAATAAAAGCACACAGTCTACAGATTGCATTTTTTAAACTCCAAATCTTAAAAAAGGATGCAAGGCTAAAATTTAGCATTTTTAAACTCCAAAACTTTATAAATGTATGCAAATATGAAATTATCTTTGATGATTAAAGTAAGGGAAGAAATAATGCCTTGTATCCATTGCAGATGAGAAGTCCATCTCTGTTGCAGCATATTTTGGAAATTGCAATAAGAAGTTCTGGCTTTGACCCAACCTCCAACCCAAATTTAAATTGATGCCCAAACTCAACAATATCATCTAACAGAAAGGGATCATGATTACATTTTATTGGAAAGACTCCTTGAAAAGATTGCTGCGCAACAAAAGAAAAATACATCAATCCCACTTTCACTCTGTGACAAATCAAGATGTATTAAAATGTGATCTAACAAGCAATTTCTCTTAAATACATATATTGTTAGATATGGAAACTAGACAGTCCACATCCACAAAGTAGGTGTTACACACTCACTTCCATGCACTGTCTTTATCTTTTTTCTTAAGCAACAGGTATAGCACTGGCAACTTGGTGATAGGAAAAATATCTATAATTAAAAATTTGAACACCATATATCTTAAGTGTACTTATTGCAATAAGCATTATATATCTTAAAGCCTTTATCGCTTCATGTAATCAGTGTATCTACTTCAGAAATGCCTCAGCCACAGCCATCAATGTGCGACCTGTTTAAATTAAACCTACCCTATGAACTGGTCATTTACAAACAGTAATACATTTTTCTCCTAGTCAATCTTCATAAGAAAAAAACAACTACAGCAAACTTGAAGGAAAATTGCTAAGATTGATCAAAATGCATGTCGGTTTTATATTTCATCATTAGCATATAGTTAGTATATAGGTTAGATAGATAATAAATAAAACAACTGTTAGTTGTTAGTTTTTGTGAAGTTATTCCCCTAGGAGGTTATACACGGGAAAAATAAGGCATCATAAGCCAATGGAATGCAATGTAAAAATCAATCAAGTTGTATGTAGTGAATTCCAAAATCAATATATATCATTTCATTAATGCAGTCATGATTTAGTTTTTAGCTATGTCACTGGGTACTGCTGTTAAGACCCCCATCCCCATATGGATATGGTTCAAGTCTCAGTCTAGTACAAGTACACCCAAGGTACCGCCTAGGAACTTGAGGTGCCTGAGTGGTACCCTAGGTGAACCTGGGACAAACTCGAGCAAACCTAGGGGGATCCACGGCCACTAGGCCCCAAAAAAAATTAAAAATATTTTAAAGAGAATTTTTTGAAAACAAAAACTAACCTAAAAGCATTTTTAAAACATTTTTATAAACAAAAAAGTGACTGCATACCTAATTTCGCCATCAAGTGATGAAATTGTGAAAATGGTGTGTGTCATGAAGGTTTGTGTGGTTTCAAAGGCCTTAATTTGGGCTTGGTGGTGAGGGATGTCCCTCGACCCCAAACCCCACGAGAGGCACTACCCCTCAACCCCATTGGAGTCTCCACTCCTAGACCCCCACTAGTTATTAGGATCTCTTGTCACATAAAAAAAAAATGATTACAATGAGGGGGTGATGAGGAATTGAGACCTAACTCTTGAGTGCAATGACTTAGACGTTATTGTTGCACAACTTGCCAAAAATCTCTTTAGATGAGACAGCTTGTACAATATCTGGCTAGTGGAAATGGCATTGTAACTCATTGTGGTTCAAGTGAAATTGAACCAAATGTTGACTTTGATGCTTTTGATGGAGAGCAATATGAAGATTATTAAATACTAATGGTAACTTTCATAGTGTATTGACATTTGACAAATCACTAAATTATGAATTTATAAGATGTTCATTTTTATTCTGTTGTCACACTTTGCACTCATGAACATACTTAGTAATGTCCTCCTTCATCCCCTTCCATGAACATACTTACCATGCTGGTCTACTGCAACCTTTACCCATTACTACTCAGAAGTGGGAAAGCATTTCAATGGACTCCATCACTGGGTTTCCAAGACACAGACTCGCCTTGGACTCGGCAAGCTGATATTTGAATTGGACTCAGTGCCCAAACTTGGCGCAAACTCGGCAAATTGAAAAACCCAAGAAATTCAGAGATTTTTAAGGATTTAAAACTGGTTTCATGCACCCTTTAATGAATAAACCTTAAAGACACAATAACCTCATCAAATAGAAGCTACTTTGATCACATATACAAGTAATACATCGATCAAATAAGTATAAACGCAAATTTTAGCTAAAGGAAATAACACATTTAGATATATAAATATTGTCAAATGTATACAAAACTCATGAAATATGAAATCCATGGCATCAAAACAAATATTAAAACTAAAAATCTAAGTCTATGGCTCACAGGAGCTTGCACTACTCATCCCAACATCACAACAAGTCTTGCGTTGGTGTCTAAGATATGTCCTGGATGATGGTGTAGCCATGATATTTGTTTGTGTCTCAATGATTGGTGTGTATATTCAAATGAGGAATTTATTATTAAAGTTTTCTTCAAGCCTTCAAGATTGCATGTTTGTTGTCAAGCTCATTAACAAAGAGGAACAGTTAAGTAAAAAGATAAATGGTTATGTTCTAGTTTGACCTTAGCTAGGATATTAATAGATGGGATTGTTCTATGAGTTGTCTGTGTAGGGCATGATTGATACATTTTTGCATTATGAAAATGGCATTTCTTGCCAATTATGACTTAACATGTATTCAACAGTACAATGACTATAGCATGTCAACTTTGCCTATGGTCATCCTTGTATGCTAAACAAGTTGTCCAATGTATGAAGCAAGATAATCCTTGATTGTAGCTTTGACTATGAAGATGCAAAGATTTACAACAAGGGATATGTATTTCTGTAGGTTTTATGATCATGATTCATCATTGGCCTATTAATTGCTTAGACTTATAGTTTGATGGGGGTTTGGGGGAAACATCCCAACAAGGTTGAGGGGCAGCGCCCCTCGCGAGGGTCTAGGGGCAATGCCCCCAGTGGGGTCAAGGGGCAACGCCCAAGGCATGCTCCCTGTCGCGATATAGGGCAAGGTCGAGGGGTAGAGCCCCCAACACCAAGCCCAAATGAAGACCTTCAAAACCACACAAACCTTCATGGTGCACACCATTTTCATATTTTTTTGTAAATCCTATATGGGCATGTCATAACATTGAAAGATTGTGAGTTTTTTTTTTTAAATTAATTAAAAATGGTCGAGACTCGCCTAGACTTGGCGATTCTGGAGAGTACCCAGCTGTCTAGTCTCCCAGACTCGTTGAGGGTGGCTAGCCTCGGGATTCACCAAGTCTAGGAGATTTTGGACAAGTCTTGGAACTATGGTAAAACTACATATATATGCATATAGACATATACATATATGCATAAATACATTCATATATGCATAAATACATGCATATATACATACATATATGCATATATACATATGCATAAATATAGATGTATATATATGTATATATACATATATACATATGTATATGTGTGTGAATATGTATATATACATATGTATGTATGTATATGTGTATGAATATGTATATATGTATGTATACATGTATATGTACATATGCATATATACATATATATGTATTAAAAAATTTAAAATTATATAATATAAAACAGTGATACCTATAATTGGCAATAAATAAAATGTTTAAATACCTCATAATATATGTATATGTATGTATACACATATATCAATATATACATCTATATGCATCTATACATACATGTATATATATACATTTATGTATATATACATATATATGTATCTATACATATACATGTCTACATATATACATTTATGTACAAGCATGGGGGTATATTTATATATACCCCCATGCTTGTACCCGCACCCATACCAAGACTGATAACTTAGGTATTTAGAAATCCGTATACTCTTCCAATTTTTAATATGGTATAAGAGTAGTTACCACAATGGAAGGCAAGTGACTTTGCAATATATGAAGTCTTGATCTATGTTACAGAGGTTTATTGTCATTGCACTTGCATGTCTAGGGAATTTGTTCTTACAAATATCAATATGCACCTTGCTGTTATTTATGTGCTACTATTATAGATCATCTGCTATCAACAATAATTTCCTATTGCAATCGTATTTAAGAGCATGCACACCATAAAAGTGGTATCAAGTTTTCAACAATGTAAGGTGCAAATTCATTCAAGGTGTAATGTCCCCATTTTGGCCCTACACTCTTCAATAGGATTTAGCCTATTTCCGGAAATCCGTAGGCTAAGCTGAGGTGGAAAATTAGGGTTTCCTCTTTCAGATATTGCTCAGTTGGTGTTCAAAGGATGTTGTGCAGACTTACTATTTATAGCAGTTGCTATTTTTAGCAAGTCTATCTTTTGACAGTATCTGTCTAGCAGCAGTTCAATCCTTTGCAGGTTACTGTTCAGTTTGGCTATCTGTTGTTTTGATGTGAACTTACTATTTATAGCAGTTGGCTATTTTTAGTAAGTCTAAATTTGGCAGTAGCATCATCAGCAGCTCAACTCAAGTCATCTTGCTATCCATCAGTTTCAGTATTGGCATTGGTTTTGGTTATCTCCATGGACTGAGTTTTTATACTTAGTCAAATTTCATGTTTCTCAGTTGTACCCCACGCCTAGGAGTAATAACTTCATGTTGTTTTAAAAGAGGGGCCATTAAGGGGGTCAATTATGCATTTAATAATTTATTAAATGCTTTATTGTTGCAAAGTGAAAAAGAGGTTGAGTAATATTATATTATTTCAAAAAGTAAAATGCAAAAAGGTGGCATCCCTTTTGGAAGTTGAAGTGATTCAACTTCTTGGAATTTGAAGAGTTCTTGTTGCTTCATTTGCCAATTGAAGTTTATATATTGCTGCTGTTTGAAGAGCTGATTATGCATATTTTTGAAGAGCAAAGTTACGCTGCTAGAATGAATCCAGAATCCGGCTAAGGGAAAGCTTAGCAAATTTACTCCATTCTTCGGGCCTGCAACTATGGTTCCCTAGGTGGTGGATTGAGAGTGTGCTTCATCCAGAAGTACATATTGAGCATTATTGTGGAGTTTTGGTGAGATATTTCCAGTTTTTATGTTGCTGGTTTATCATGGCTGAAAGTGATTTTTGTATACAGCTTTTAGTATGAATTTTATTTGCTTCTGGGTATTGAAGATATGCATTCCTAGCACATGGGCGCCCCTTCCCATAGAAGATCAGAATTTATTTCAAAGTATTTATTTTTATTCTTGCAAAATCGCCCTTGCTAAGGGCCATACCATGTTGGGAGCATTGAGAATTGTGCAAGTAAATTAATGGTTGCTTTTTGAAGCTGTTTCATCATCATGACATGGGCGCCTATCCTCTAGAGGTTCATTGCAATTGATTTCACTCAATTTGGAGGTAAATTGATAAAGTTATGTGCATTTCATTGATGTACAGTTTGCTGGTCTGATTTTCTGTATTCTCTATTTCTGATCAGACTTGTTAGTTTTTGATATAATGCTGGTTTGAGCTTCATTTCTATATCATTATTGTATTGTAAGAGTTAGAGGAAGTGTTACTCTAACCATTGATTGATTTGGAAGCATATCTTTCTTATTTGCAGCTGTTTAATTTATTGTAAAGCTGATTAGTAGTACTAACAGCTATTTATTTTATTTGCTGCAATTAGTTTAAATTTCATACTCCCACGATTGAGTGGTTGAGTTTAAATAATCATCTTTCTTAATTGTAAGTTTCCCCCCACTAAATAAGTGGTTGTGTGGACTGTATTCCCCCCACGTTAATAAGTGGAAGTGAGGATTTAAATGGCTGGCTTGCCGCCTTTAATAATGTAATAATCTCACCCACTGAATAAGTGGAGTATCCCCACTATTTGTGGATGCCTGCATCAGCAGATGAATTGTAATTTCAGTTCAGTTTACTCCTAATGATCCTCTGACCATATGCTATCACCTCGCCCACATTGGGATCTTGGTGAACATTCTTGGTTAGAGTTACTTCCATGCTGATTTGCTTTTGGAGCTAACGCTAATCAGTTTTATACTTGCTGGTTTGTGTGTTAAATTTTGAGAAAAAATTAAGGGGAATATTTCACAAGGCAGCATGTAAATTCCTTTAAGCAAAGCTTGATTTGCATTTTATAAAGCTTGAGGATGTTTAGGCAAGAATAATGCATATAAGGTGAATGTGCAGGTGAAGGGTGTAGTGCAAGGTGTATGTGGACAAAACTATTTATATTTTTTTCTAAATTAGTCACCAAAATTGCTTGCTATAAGCATTGAAAAATTTTGTGCCTTGAAATGTGGTAGAAGGGAGCACAACTTGATGTTAGGCATAAGTAGTGAAGGGCATTTCAAGAAGCACTAGCAATGCTACGTGAAGACCCAGTTCAACCAGCCAACTCACAAGGTGAGAAGACATATTGCTCGTCAAAAGTAGGCATAACAAAGCAGGAATGGACATTAATTTGCAAGACTACAAAATACAAATGTGAGTTATATTTTTCAATTACCTATCCTACCTAGTGAATGTGCTATCAACCACAAGTTAACAAGTGAACCCAATAGAATAAGGCCGTAAGTCAGCTTTCCTTTATTCATTTTTATTCTTTTGAAAGAGAAAACAAGATTTTGAGTTATTTGTTTGCTTTGAATATTGGGTTAAGTGAGTCCAAACTTGTTTCATGAATCCTTTGGAGTGAAAACATTATATTGGTGTTTGTGGTTAACTCTACTAAATTTTTCATTTTCTCTGTGATTGAAGGATTAGAAAGAGAGTTTGATTTGTAACAAGGTGTATTGGGGAGTTAGTTATAAAGATACGTGCTTTTAGTTTTTGTGATGTAAAAAGTGTGGATTTTATGAGGAGCTATAAGGTTATACTTGTAATCAAGTGCAATATTAGTGGAATCCAACACCCAAATTCTTGTTTTCTTAATATGGACACGCATGTATTAAATATTGCTTGTCCTTTTGAGGCCATTCATGTTACACCTATCAAAGATTTTAGAGACACACATGTGACATCAGGCGAATAGAGTGTAACATAGTCAAATTGGAGGTTGGAAGCACTAGAGGATGGAGGATTTTTCATCATCTTGAATAGAATGGAAGACTTTTAACATCCACGAGGCCAAATTAGCCTATGGAACAACAAACCCTATTATTTTTATATTATGAAGTGTCAACCTTCTAGAATTTAGTTTCTCACTCAGATGAGCTAGTTTCTTGCACAAGGGGGCACATTTAGAGGGAGAACATGTAGGTGCAATTAGTGTATCTACATTGGATCAGTTTCTTTTGTACACTTGAGCAAAGATTTGGTTCTCATGGCATTAGAGGAGGGATATTGACACTTTCGGAGGCAAGTGGACTCTTGAAGCAGAGTTCTCTCATATGCAAGAACTAGAGGAGGGCTTTTGACACACTTGAAAGAGTTGTGGACTCTCAGAGAAGTCGTTTTTTCATTGTGCATGGAGGAAGGGATAATGTTTTCTAATGTGGTATAGAAGATTTGTAGGTTTAACAGTTAAGAGTTCCAGTAATGGATTTAGTTTGGTGTTTCCTGAGTGAGCAAGGAAAATTGGTGGAGGTGTTTCATCAAAATTTCCAAAAGGACTGCTATGTTCAATCCTTGCAATGTTCCATCCTTTGTTTCGATTGATGTAATAAGAAAGGGAATATTGGTTTTATAATACATCATTAGTATATAGTTAGTATATAGGTTAGATAAATAACTATGTAGCCTAATCATTGGATTTACCCACCAATTCTAGGTACGAAACATCCCAAAATCATATTCGAGTACGAAACGCCTATGGGTTTGCACAAGCATTAGTTTTCGCACCCCAAAACGACCCTATGACTACCCTGGCGATCCCGAGCGATTTCAACACTAACATAGCAATTCCAGGTGGATTCTAGGATGATTCCAAGCACTGCATACAGATCTTTGACTTGTTGAAACACAAAAAAGGTGAAAGTAAAGCAAAAACCCCAACAAAATTTTTATTGGTTTCATTCATCGAACATAGCAAGAGAAAAACATGACGAACACAAGAGAAAACATAACAAATGCAAGAGATTGAAGGTCACAACAAAGCAAGAGATTGAAGGGTGCGACACAGGAGATTGAAGGACACAAGAAGAACCCAACAAAGGATGCGACAAATGTAGGGTATTCTGATATCACCACTTTTTAACTTACAATTACAATCCACAAAAAACCCTAGTTCAAATTTTTTTAATGTTAAAATATTTTAGGTTTGATAAGTAGGAGGAATTTTCTGTAAACATAGGTCAATGAGTTTGACTCGTAAAACTACACAGTTGAATCCTGATATCAATATCATATTTTAGGTTTATTTAATATTTACGGTATATTTAGAAGATTAAGAAAAATAAATAAAAAACCCTAGTTTAGAAGTTTTTTAAGTTATATATTTTAATTTTTAAAACTTGTTTTGCTTTATCTTTCAATATTTGCAATTTAATATTTATATATAATATTATTATTATTAAATAGTATTATTACTAATTTATTATTTATTAAACAGAATTAATAATTATAAATAGATAAATATTAATTTATTAAATATTTTCTATTTATAGTTTAACTTTGTTTATATTATTAAATTATTAAATTACAACATATATATAGTATATACATTTGTCATTAATATATAATTATAATTTATATAATATATATAATTTTTAAAATATAATATATTATAATTATATATTTTAATAAATTTATTAAATAATACATTTAAATATCAAGACTAAATAATAAAATTATAAAAAATATAATGTTTAGATTTAGAATTTTAAATGTTACGTAGATTATATAAAAAAGGTTTATTATTTAATTAATTAAATTGTTGAAACTTCTTTTAACAAATTGTAGGCTTGTTGCACATAGAGAGATTGTTTCTAAATACTATGGCAGCTAGTTTTGGTTTCATCAACAAACCCTCATTCAACATTGACCCGGCTTCACCGCTATGGAGGCATGTAGAAATGGTAAAGCAGATTCCAAGTGGGGGGACATTTGTTTGGATATGTCCTGGGTGTGATAAGCGGTATACTAGTTCATACAGTCAGGTGAAAGGGCATTTGTGTGCAATTCTTGGAAAGGGAATCGGAGCTTGTCTAGAAAAAAATGGTATACCTATACCACCTTCTAAACTAGAATATATTAAGGGGCAAGAGGAAGTAGATGTAAGGGTTGAAAATAGAATGGGGCATCCATTGAATACAAGAAGGGGCTCACTGAGGCCACCTGTGTTGATGTTATGGCAGCTTCGGGCTCATTCTTCTAGCCACGAGTGAACACATAAATTCATATAGCCTAACGGCTATTCATTTATTTGAGATAATCAAAGTGAAGAGGCACTTCACTTAGGCAACAATGTAATTTCAAATTGGGCTGACCTTCCTTGTATTTGCGTTTATTAATTGTAATTATATTTTCTTATGATGGCCCACCTAGATCTTGAAGAGGTGCGACCTCTCTATCAATGTGTATATATAGAAGGTCATTTCCACTCCATTGGATCATCAAGCAAGTTCGATTCCTTCCCTTCAGACAAGTGCGAATTCTTCAAGAGAGAAGTGTGAATTCTTCAAGGGCAGATTTGAAGTTCAAGGAAGTGCAGATTATTGTTTGTGATTGCATCTTGAGCTAGTGCAGAATATAGACCTTGAGTGTGGCCTCATTGTAAAGAGTATTGTTGCCATTGTTTATATATATAAGAGACATATTTGTTGCTGGGTTTTTCTCCCTCAAGTGGAGGGTTTTCCCAGGGTATCTGTTGTGTCATTGTGTTATTTTTGAATTGAATTCCTGTGCTCTAATCTAATCATAAAATTAACATGATATTAGAGAGGGCTTAAGGAAAAATATCTGGTCAAATTTGTTAAGCAGCCAACTCATTTAGATCTAAGAATAGATCTTTAAAATTGGAAATCGTCCGATTTGTTTTATCTCTAAAGTTTTTCAATATGGCTGTGTCTGTTAGCAGTTTCATTTTGTTTTTGGGACAGATTTCAAGAGCTTTGTTACCACTATTGTCTTGTGTGGTAGTTGATATTGTTGATGTTTTTATTCAGAAGAAATGTTTGCGCTAGAGGCAGTTGTCATTGTGTGGTGGTTATTTTTATTCACAAGAAATGTTTGCGTTGGAGGCATTTTCAAGACTCGAAGTTTGGCATGTGCGTATTCAATACTCTTGACATCATTTGTTGATGCACATTGAAGAGAAAGCACAGGAACTTCGATGCCACCATCTAAATACGGCATATAAGACCAAGGTCTGTGTTGCCGTGAGTTTGATTTCCTCCATCAGCTAGAGAAGGCATTAAGCTGCCTACATTCCAACAAGTGAAGACAAACAATATTGTTCGACATTTGCAGGAACCTGGTCACTCTCTGTTATTATTTTTTTGAGTCGTCGCTCCTTAAGAGGAGTGTCTGAGTCGCGATAGACCCCAAGCGCACTCAAAGAAGATATACCAAGCTGAGAATGGATCCTACGATCTTCCCGTGAAATCTCCGCTCAGCCCCGAACTCCCGGTTGGTGAAGTATGTTTGACGGCTCTTGAGGAAATTGTCGTGGCTACTGTTCTTGAAGGTTTTGTCTACTTTTGTTACCAGCCTGCAAGAACAATGGCTATATATTATCGGAGTTCCTAGTGGCTCCTTAAATGTGTATCTATGCCTGAGTCGTATGGTAAAGATCATGGTTCCTTGGTTGTCGTCTAGTGCAGAGGAATATTTCTGTGTTCTAGGAGATATGGCCAATTCGAATGTGTGAGTAAAATAACTTCATAGTTTTCAACTAAAAGGAGCAGTTTACTGGTGGAGTCTGAAACTTCTCACATGTCGCCTGGGCATTTTTTGGGCGAGGACAAGATAGTCATGTTACAGTCGCCAGAAAATTTGTTTACTTTGGTGAATGAACAACTCAGAGCATATGTTGGTGAAAGGTAATCGCTGGTTGCACTATGAAATTCAATCAGAGATTTAATTAAGTAGTGATAAATTGAAAGAGGCATGTCAAGGCACTGAGTGAGGAATTAATAAGAAACTCAATTTGTGAGAGTATACGGAACCTTCTGAAAGATGGTCATAGGACCCAGAAATATGAGAATCTGTGGAGAAAGGCAAGTAAGTGATTGCAATGTTGAGATGATCTTATCCACCTCTAACTCTCTGGATGTTGCTAGCAAGCGTGTTGCATCTGCATCATAATCTGGTGGATTGCAGCTGGAAACGGAGTGCATCGTAAATTTGAACGGTCAAAGACCATGTTCAAATTTAACCCTGCCAGGGGTTGTGTTCAAGCCATGAAGGTTGTGGACTGATCTGAGCGCAAGAGCAGCATATCTTACTGTGTCCAGTAATTGCAACCATCAGAATATTTAAAGAGATAAGTATTCTTTGTTTAATTTGAAATCAACTTTCTAGGCTGAATTTCAGTTATATCATTTATTTGGATCATGTGTGATTAGTTATTTTCATGTTAGTTGTGAAGATTTTTGAGTGTGACTCTGAAATAAAAAGAGAACTGCAATTTCGATTGTGATTAGTTGGTCACATTGATATCATTCTCTAACGCATGAACTATGATAGAGCCTTGACTCTTGGAGAGGGTTGGTTCTATATGCTAACTACATAATGCATTCAAGAAATATGTGGTTGTGCAAATTGTCTTTTGTTGTGCTAAGTTTAGCACTCTCGAGAGGAGTAAAAGATGGAAGAAAGAGTTATATCAGAATTCAATAAAGATAAGTTTATTTATCCCTTCATTATGATCTTTTGATATTTGCTACATATTCACTTATAGGTTGATTTCTTTATTCATGTTTTTTAAATTTGTTCATAAATTCTTATGTATTCATACTATAACTTGAGATAGTAAACCTTGTATTTCTTTGGAGAATTATAAACTGTTAGTAATCTCTCTCTAAAATGCTTCCAAGACAGATCGAGGAGCAAGAAATTAATGAGAGATTGCGCAAAGAGGAAGAGCTTCAGGCATCTTGTGAGGAAGTCCTGTCGACCAAAGAAATGATCAAGCATGGAGTCGCAACTTGCAGCCATGGGACTGAGTTGGTGGCTAGAGGAAGTTCACTTCCAGAAGTCTTCTCTGCAATCTCTGAGGCAAGGATCAAGAGGGAGTTATGTGACTCACTGAGAAGAAGTGAAGGTTGCAATGTTGCAAGGCCGATGATAAAGTCCTTGGAAGACCTCTTCAATTGCTGAGATCATAATTGCACAAGAAGGTCATTCTGGATTTGACATTGGTAGCTCTGCAAACCTATTCAGAATAGAGTGATTTGGGATGAGGTCGAGGAGGACAATCCTGAACTCTCTACAATAACAAAGTGTACTCTGGAAAACTTTCTCTAAGGCAAGCATTGCAGGCAATCTTGGATGAAGAGGTCAGAAGGTTGATGTAAGTACTTGAACATTCAGAGGGAGCCTATTGAACCTGAAGAAGATGGTAATCTAGTTGATCTTGGTTCTTTATGTGATTTAATTCTTACTAGAGAAGAACATCTCATTATCAAATGCAAGGAGTTAGCTTTTGAATTTGAAATGAAGGATCTTGGGTACTTGTTTTACTTTCTTGGTTTAGAAGTTTGGCAGAGGCCTAATGAGATCATTCTGAGTCAAGGGAAGTATACTTTTGACATCTTGAAGAGATTTGGTATGATGGATTGCAAATCCATGTCTACGCCCCTGGAGACCAACTTGCACAAGCTAAAAGAGGCTGCAGCTAGTTCAGATCTAGTGGATCCTACTATGTACAGGCAATTGATTGGATCGTTGATGTATCTAGACAATACTAGACCAGATATTTGCTATGCAATGAGTGCACTTAGTCAGTTCATGTGTGAACCAAGGCAAATACATCTAGTTGCAGCAAAGCATATCCTGAGATACTTGCATGGCACAGTTGGGTATGGCTTGAGATATTCTTCTGGTGTGGACTTGAAGCTACATGGATATACTGATTTTGATTGGGCAGGGTGTGTCACTGATCCGAAGAGCACCTCCAGATGTTCTTTCAGTTTGGGGTCTGCGATGATCTCCTGGTGTAGCAAGAAGCAGTCTTCAGTGGCACTAAGCACCGCAGAGGCCGAGTATATTGTAGCTTGTGTGTGGCAGCTCGAGAAGCAGTGTGGCTTCGGAAGCTCCTTGCAGGATTGGTTGGACAATCATTGGAGCCAACTGTCATCCATTGTGATAATCAAAGTTGTGAGAAGCTTTTTGCCATTCCAGTGTTTCATGACAGAACTAAGCACGTTGAGATCAAATACCACTATATCAGAGATATGGTATTGAGGAAAGCGATCCAGTTGGAGTACATCAGCACTGATGAGCAGACGGCAAACATTCTCACCAAGCCTCTCTCTAGAGTAAAGTTTGTGTATTTTTGAGATAAGCTTGGTATTGTGGAGAATGAAGCCCTAGCTGAGGAGTCTCAGTCTCAATGATCTTCTTTAATGCATTTCTCTTTGAGAGAGATTTGAGGTGCAAGCCCTTATTAATGCATTTCTCTTTGAGAGAGATTTGAGGTGCAAGCCCTTGTTAATGCATTTCTCTTTGAGAGAGATTTAAGGTGAAAGCCCTTGTTTCCACCCTCTGGGAGTAGCCATGATGGATGTCATGTGTGTGACGCCATGACAACATCATGTGAGAGAGTCCGTGATGATTTTCTTGCACTTGTGTTTTCACCCTCTAGGAATAGCCATGGTGAATGTCATGATGAGGTGACGACATCACTTTAAGTGATGAGCACTTGTGCACATTTACCATCCATGGGAGTAGCCATGATGGTTGATATCACGATGAGGTGATATCTCTTCTTTCCACATATGGGAGTAGCCATTGTGGTTGACATCACGATGTGGTGATATGTCTTGTACATCTGGAAGTATTTCTCCCTAGCTGAGAGGGAGTGTTGATGTTATGGCAGCTTCGAGCTCATTCTTCCAGCCACGAGTGAACACAAATTCATATAGCCTAACGGCTATTCATTTATTTGAGATAATCAAAGTGAAGAGGCGCTTCACTTAGGCAACAATGTAATTTCAAATTGGGCCGACCTTCCTTGTATTTGCATTTGTTAATTGTAATTATATTTTCTTATGATGGTTGACCTAGCTCTTGAAGAGGTGCGATCTCTCTATCAATGTGTATATATAGGTCATTTCCACTCCATTGGATCATCAAGCAAGTTTGATTCCTTCCCTTCAGACAAGTGTGAATTCTTCAAGAGAGAAGTGCGAATTCTTCAAGGGCAGATTTGAAGTTCAAGGAAGTGCATATTATTGTTTGTGATTGCATCTTGAGCTGGTGCAGAATATAGGCCTTGAGTGTGGCCTCATTGTAAAGAGTATTGTTGCCATTGTTTATATATATATAAGAGACATATTTGTTGCTGGTTTCCTCTCCCTCAAGTGGAGGGTTTTCCCAGGGTATCTGCTGTGTCATTGCGTTATTTTTTAATTAAATTTTTGTGCTCTAATCTGATCATAAAATTAACAACCTGCTTCTTCATCTCACACACATAGTGTTGACCCTGATACTATAGTAGAAAACCATCCTTTTTTTAGTAGAAATGAAAATGAGGCTACTATTCCGAGGAGAGCAAAGGGACCATTGGAGAGGGCATTTAATAATGATGCCAGAGATATTGCGAACCAAACCATTGCAAGAGGCCTCTATGCAAATGGTTTGTCTTTCAACAATGTTTGATCAACCTATCAAGAAGACATGGTAAGAAAAATAAATGAAGCTCTAAAGGGGTACACAAGCCCATGGTATAAGAAGGTGTGTAGCACTTTATTGTCAAGGGAGGTCAAACATATAGAAGATCCGTTATCTCCCATCAAGGCCTCATGGAAAGAAACAGGTGTGTCTATTATTTTCAATGGATGGAAGGATGCAAAAAATAGACCATTGATTAATGTGATTGCAGTGTGCCCTAAAGGGGCAATGTTTCTAAAAGTTGTGGATTGAGAAGGCAGGTGAAGGATGCACAATTTATTGCTAACATCCTTATACATTGCATTAATTAAGTGGGTCCTCAAAATGTTGTCCAAGTTATAACGGATAATGCGAAGAATTGTAGAGCTACCAATATGTTAGTTGAGACACCATTCTCACATATATTTTGGACACCTTGTGTCATGCATTCCCTCAACCTCATGCTATAGAAGTTGGGTACAAAAATAGATTGAATCAATCAAGTCTATATTGAAGCTGAAGAGATCCAAATGTTCATAACAAATCACCACATGTCGCAAGATATTTTTAGATCATTCTCGCAACTAGAACTACTAAAGGTAACTCAAACTTCAAACAATGCAATTTTTTTATTTTATGTTTTACTTTAGTAATTTATGCAATTTTCGTTGATTTTAATTATTTAATTTGTATTTTCAAATAGGTAGCTGAAACTAGATTTTCATCCAACACAATCATCTTGAGACGACTTGTGAAGGTGCGAGAGGAGCTTTCTGGTATGGTCATTAGCCAATCATGGTCTATATGGAGGAAATCAAACACGGGGAGGGCAGCGAATGTAAAACAAAAGATTCTAGATAACACTTGGTGGGATCGGGTGGAATATCTTCTTAGTTTCATTGAGCCTATCATGAATATGATACGCTTTACTGACATGGATAAGCCATGCTTGGGGGAGGTTTATGATGTCATCGACTCAATGCTTGAGAAGATGAAATCCATCATAAATGCAAAAGAGCAAGATCCTGAAGAAACCTTCTTCAAAGAGTTGCAATCAGTTTGTGTTGAGCAGTGGAACAAAATGACCACCCTCTTGCCTTCACCTTAACTCTCAAATATTACAGTGAAGAGATCCTTGCTATACCAACAAGATTGCCACCATACCAGGATACAAAAGTCAACAAAGGGTTTAGGAAAGCTCTTATTAAACTCTTCACTAATCCCAATATGGAAAATGCAATTACAAATGAATTTGCTGATTTTGTTGTCTCTCTTAGTCAAAGTGCTTCTACTCTCTGTGACAAATATAGGAAGGATGCTCACTCTTGGTGGTACCTCAATGGCCACAAGTTGCCCCGCCTCCAAGTTCTTGCAATAAATATTTTATCTCAAGTAAGTTTTGAATTTTTACAACTTTATATTTGGTTTTATCATTTAAAATGTGTTATTTTCAAATTTGAAATTTGATTTACATAATTCTTAATTCAACCCTTTGCTTCAATAGGATACTACTTCTTCTTCAACTGAACGGAACTGGAGTACATACTCCTTCATCCATCAGTGAAGTGTAATCGGTTGGCATCAAGCAAAGCAGAAGAGCTAGTTTTTGTTTGTTCCAACTTGTGTCTTCTTACTCACAAAGATGATGAACACAAGGAAAGGGAAGCATAGTTGTGGGATGTAGAACTGAAGCGAACTGACCTGGATCTTTCTTTTGTTGCACAATCTAAAAAAAAAAAAAATGTCATGCCAGCATATCGTATCCACATACCCATACCTGATTCAGTAACTTAGATAAATAATAAATAAAGCAATTGTTAGTTGTTATTTTTTGGGAAGCTATTCCCATAGGAGGTTAAATAGTAATATGGGAAAAATAAGGCTTTATAAGCCAACAGAATACAATGTAAAAATCAATCAAGTTGTATCCAGATAATTCCAAAATCAATTTATATCATTTCATTATTGCAGACATGGTTTAGTTTTTAGAAATCTGTATGTTCTTCCAATTTTTAATAATGCAATCCGAAAGGATCATCATGGAATACAATACACCACAACGTGAATGAAAAAAGACCTGTAAACACAAAAAGCTACAGGAAAAAAACTAAATTGATTCAACTAAGCAACTTCAACAAATATCTTACCAAAACAGAACAACTTAAATGTACATCAGATAGATTGCAAACAGGCTAGGAAATTTAGGAAGACATTTTGTTTCTACGTTATTTTCAACAATATTGAGGTTTTGTACTAGACATTAGAAACTGTCACTTGTATTGAATGGACTATCCAGTACATTTAGGAAAGACATAGTAGGTAGATTTTATCATCATTTTGGCCATCTTCATGTTAATAATAGAACAATTACTATAGCCCTCCATCTCAGTGAATGAAGCAACATCATATATTCTAGTGCACTGTCTACAATTAAATAAGACACATCCGATGCACAAATGAATTATGTGGAGACTTAATACAAAAGCACTACAAAGGATGTCAACAGGAAGATAATATTGTGGAAATAGTTTTAGGATTTCAGCAATAAGGAAAAACTTCAATGACATTTTAATTACGCCGAAGGCGTCCCCACGCTCAGTTTTTGTGAGCCTTTTTCATGCCCAACGGTGAAGATCTGTCCACGAAGAATGAAATGCCATCAAATGCTCTGCAGTCGTTCATCGTTTTTCAAAACCCTTCCTCGCTGTTATTGGTCATCAGGATTATTGTCGGTGCATGTGGAGTCATGGGTCTTTAATGCGCATGACAGCAAATGCCTTGAAGAAAAATATCAATTCAAAATATCTGATCGTAATGAAAGTTGAAGTAGCCGGCATCCTTGACAGGTCAAAGAATGAGGTATGTTGGTTACCCCTTGAATAAATACGGCATTCTTAGACCTACTTCTTGTTTATTGTCTATAGTTTGAAGTAGCAGTTGTAGACTGAATCTGGGTTTCTCGCACCTTACAGCAATCCACGGCGGTAGGGTTTGAAGTGATCTCTCGCCATTTTTTCTCACCGGCATCGTTGATAGCAGGACACAATCTGTGTAGATTCATGCGGTAAGTCATTTGCCATGTGTTGGGATATTTTCAACTAGCTTATGTTTAGAATAAAAAGTACGGTGTGCTGTTTTTCACAGCAAACCGAAACATTGTTTTTGGTTGTTTTGAACTGGATGCATGATGGGCGTGCTTTGGAACCCATTATAGAATGTTTCGCCTTCTGTCTGGAAGCTTTTTTTTTTATCCAGTTATTTTGTGTTTGGTTTAGTGTATTTGTTCCAGGTTAGGGTTTGTATTGGGAAGTATCCTGTAATGTTTCAAACAATTGTAGAGCATTTAGGCACAAAAATGTAGAGATAAATTTGAGGGCACCAAAATTTTCTTGTTACTGATCATTTAAGTAGATGTCCATTCATCCAAGTTGATCGAGAACTGAATAACAAAATTGCCATAACTGACACCATGTCCATAACCGACTGTTAACAACTGATAAATTATAATGTTTATTATTCTGCATGCTCCCCCATAATTAACATTGTAAATAAAAAGCAAGAAAAAACGAGCTCATTCCATTTCTCCCCCATAATTAACATTGGGAAGACATTGTAGTTAACTTTCTTTTAAATTTGTTTATTAATAAATGAGAAAAACAACTGCTAGTAAATTTGAAGACCTCTGAGTTAGCAAGTAAAACTTAAAGAGCAGTCAAGAAGGATTTTGGCTTAAGTAACTCAGATGGTACGATTGATGTGAGTTGTATCTGTGCTTGAGTGGTTTTAGTAAGCACTAACAAGGACTCATTTGCTTTACAAGGACTCATTAGTAAGCATTAACAAGGACTCATTTGCTTTACACAAAAATTGTCACTTGCAATATTGAAGAAGCCAATACAAGGTTGCAACCTTTGAGCTTCAATGCTGACAAATCTAGTGGGAATAAATTGCATCAACTATGAGGCAAAAGTAAATAAGGATATTAATGTCAATTTTCCCCCTTAGAGAGTCTATAAACCATTTATAGTGTAAACTCCTTCATGACAGCTTTAGAAACAAATAGGGGTCTAACACTAGGTATTAGAGTAATATAATAGATGAAAATCGCCATAGATAAAATCAGAGAGACAATATCTTCGTTTAACAGACAAAGAATTGTTTTAGAATGAAATAAAACACAATAGAAAATGCCTCTGTGCGTACTAAAATGCTTTCTCCCCATATAGTTAGATATAAAAAGTAGATACATAGATTATAGCTAAGGTGAGTTGCATAAGTCCCTCTGTACATACTTTGGATTATATATTAGCTAATTGACTTAAAGGTAGATGTATCTCAGACTTTGATTTGTTTTAAAGGTTAGTGAGGCAGGGCTGGAAGATAGCAGGCATGTGGAAGTATGAAGAATTATTAAAATATTTTGAACAAATAAGTATGGTGGTCCCATCTTGGGTCATTGGCCTCAACATTCCCTAATACCATTGATCAAAAGCTAAATGAATAGGGACTGTTGATTTGTTTTAAATGACGAGGAGTTTGAATAACAAAACCATTTATAGTGTAAATTCCTTCATGAAATACAAACCATTTATAGTGTATCCCATATCAGATTTTGCACTTCATAATATAATATAATAGAATTTCCATTTCTGGTATACATGGTAACTTTGTGAAATACAAACTTTCAGATATATGATATTGGTTACTCTGTTTTTCTTATTTTATGGAAGACAATTAAATAAGGGAAACGCTGACCAACAAATTTCAAATTATGCACTACCCTGTTTCCATGTTTCGTTTGCAGTTGTTTGTTCAAGTGTTCCAAAGATGAATCTTGATGATGTCTTTCAGCAAAAGAGTAAGGTTGCTAAAGCGGTTGAAGATGAATGCTTTGAACCTAATACGTACAATATCTATAGTAGAAGAGTATTAAGGTGACTGCCTTTTGCCTTTAAGTATGCTACTTGTATTGTATTTTCAAAGGATATTTAAGTGTAAGCTGTTTATTCAATCTCTTACTCATTTGCAACGTCTTTTAGTTATGCTACTCTTTTGGGGTGTCTCTGAGCTACTATATGTTGGTTTATAATTAAGCAGCGTACAACTGTTGATATGGCAGCTGAATATTCACATGGATCAACCCAGAATTGTTGATGTGGCATCTAATTTGAATAGAATCAAAATCAGGTGTATATAAAATGGCTTATTACTCTAGGTCACTTAAAAAGCAATTATATCAACTTTCAATTATTTTATGATACCTGTGAATTGAGGCCAACCATAGATTATGTCAAAACCAAGACAGGGATGCCAATCTTGTGATATGCTAATCCAATATGTAACTTTCTTATAAGCTTACTTGTTTATTTGTTATTATGGGTGTTGGTTTTCTTTTCTGTAGGAAAAGCCCAAATCAGCAGACAAAGAGGGAACTTCTATAAAAGGGTCTGCATATTCAGTGTTCGCTGTCACTTGGTACATTTGGCAGAAAAAGAATCTCTAAACATGAGATGCAAATTTTGACATCCTCCCAGGAGCTGCTCAACATATTTGGAAAAAGACTTAGTTAAGTAAGACGATTAAGACTCTTGAATATGATCTCCAAATTAAGCACTCCCTCTACTGGTTGATCAATGTAACTGGTAAAAAATCCTCTTAAAACTAAATCCTTTTTATTTAACATTTTGGACCCTCGTAGAATACAGGGACTTTGACACTGTGCTGTGAATTATTGGAAAATCATGTTGTTGATTTTATGGGATGTGTCATTTTCGGGTTTTTCCTGTACTAGCATGTTTTTCAGCAATGGCTATCATGCATATTAGATGTACATTTGACCAAAATAGCAAATAACTTCCAAAAAATCCCAACAATGTGTTCTGAATTTTTGTTTATTAGTATTTTTTTATAGCAAGTGACACAAATTCAATGAAGAAATGCATTCATTTTGATTTATACATGATCACAGGATTATATCTAAGACTGTTTTGTTCACATTGTATCAAATTGCAATGTGCTTCTGGGCTCAGCTGTATGGAAATTAGTGATTCTCTGATTTTCTGGGCTGGGGGTTGGGCTTTTGGGAACAGCAAAATTTTTACTTAATATCTATCAAGGCATGCTTTACTCCCATCTTTTTAGTTTCTTTAATGTATCAAAGAGAATTTGGAGGATGTTTTCTGTTGTGAGTTTAATGCTTACACAATTTTGCAGGCAAATTGCATTGACTCAACTGTTCTAGCAGAGGTAGTGTTTGCACAAGAAGTCAAGACGTTGCAGAAGGAGCAGTTCAAACCATACACGCAGATGACACTAGAACCTTTTGACAGAGATCATGCTTGTGTTGTACGAGGATATAGGGTGCCGAAGAAGCAAAAAGCAACTGCTGCTGCTTTAAATTGTTTGATATCAGAATCTTTTATTAGATCCATATTTAACTTTAAAGTCTAATAATATTGCCAAAATGTATATTATCTGACAAGAAGTGCACTCTCTGTCTTTTGCACCTTTACAGTAATTTTCAATTGAGAATTTGATATTTGTATATGCGTATGTCTTTGGAATCTTCAAAGGAATTTTCAATGTAAATATGCTCAGATCTGAGTAATAAGTTCTTAAATTCGTAAGTGTAAATGCAGATACAGAGATTTACCTATATTTTACTGCAATTTTCAAAGGTTTTCATATTCTAGATTTTGCCACTTTAACAGAGATTTTTGTATTGCTACAAGTTTTAAAATATTAATTATTTCTCGCTATTCATTTCAGATGGTGCCATTCATGCCTGTCAATTGGTTTTTCCATTTTCAAAAAAAAAATATTAACCAAATTTCTCTATATTGTCTTCAATGACATTTTAATTTTTATGAATGATGGTTAAGGCTTGGATTGATAAATTTGTAACAAAGTAGTAAACAGAATAATATATGTAATTAAAATTTTGCATACATTTTCAGAAAGAGTGAGTTTGTTGAAGTTTAAAGCATTATTGTATGGCATACACCTAGATACGCAAATTTTTGTTACGTAAAGTAATGAGCTATTTTGTCCATAGCCTCACATTTTGTAATGTTAAGTTGAAGTCCTAGGTGTATCCCATTGCAAGTTAATGCCTATTTGATATGCATGGAGGATATATATCCCCTTAGTATCATGTTGCAGGCTACTTTATCTTGGACTACCATCCATAGGTGTGATACCATAGCAGTTTTTGAGTTTAGGCCCATGTGTTTTTTTGTTATAAATATAGATTTCCTACAATACATAACAAATTATCAATCAATCTATTTTAATGCAAAGGATGGGATCAAGCTACACTAGCATTACACTCAGAAGATTGTTTGCCTTCACAATAGGAAGTGGCTCACCTCAGAACGCTATTTTGTGTACAGGGTACATAATTGAGGGGTTTGAGTTGCCTTAAGTTGCCTAGAATTTTCATTATATATTGGTCCCCAAGCTTTCAGGAAACAAGTGCAGGGCAGAATTTTATTGTTTCTAGTATTCTATAGTTGAAACATCTTATTAGGTGCTCATCTACCAGCCTCAGTTCATTTCAGTAATATCTGCTTTATGGTTGTGCCAGCCTGTGAAGCTATAACAGAATATCTAGAATGGCCTTAGAGTAAGAAAGAGATGAGAGGGCCCTTAGCCAGCTAGAGAAGAAATTATATATTACAAACACAGACAGCACAAAGAATGATGTAATGTCCCCACTCTAGTCAGCTTTATGTTTGGATAGGGGATCTCAGTGGCAGTTAATAGAGAGTATTGCCATTTCCATTCCTTCAGTTCAGTATTGGGTTCAGTGCCAGGCCTTTGCAAATCAGTGTTTGCCAACTTCTGACAGCACGTCAAAATACTGAGTATTGAGGGAGATATTAATATTTTAGTAGTTAAGTTATTTAATTAACTTAAGGGGATATTATAAAGTTATAATTTAACTTTATAAAAGTAAAAGCCACATAAATATTATAAAGTGAGTTTAAAACATTTAAGTCAAAAAGGTACGCCCAAGTTAGATGAAACATTTAAAAGATTGTAAAGTATCTTAAATACATTTAAAATGTATTTAAAAGACAAAAGTCGTGCTTTTTGGAGAAAGAACAAAAGAGGCAAGAAACAAGTCGACCTCATTCATTGATCATTTGACATTTTTTCTTGGCTTCTTGACATTTGTGCCTAAGACAAGGGTTTCAGCAATTTCATCCATTGGAGAACGGGAATTCTTCAGTGATCTGCAATCTTGAAGCTGTGAAAGACCAACTAAATCATTGCTACAGAGAGAGCTTCATCCTGGAGTCCATTTGTGCCTGCATCAAATTTTCTATTCAATATTTATCAGTTTTCAATAAAGGAAAGGGCTTTATCATTTGGGACGCCTTCTTTCCTCAGCTTTCTGCATCAATAAGGAGGTCGTACAATTCCTACAGTGGGCCGTACCAGTCACCAAGCATGCCCTGGGGTTTCTAGCTGGGACGTGTGAGCCAGAGGGAAGAAACGCCTTTCATTTCTGGCATCTAACTGCTCCATCATGGACACCTAGCATTCTCAGGCCATTTGATCTAGTTTCCAGCAAGGAGAATTCAGTATCTGAGTTGGGCGACTAGATTTGTCAGTTCTCTGTAATGCCTAGCTTGATCCAAAATTTCTTATTTAATTAAGCTCAAGTCCTCCAGGTATGTTTTGTTAAATAAAATTTGCTTGTAGCAATTACCAGATCTTTAAAAATAATTGCAGTTACTCTTTAATTACTTGTTATTCAGTTTTAGTACTATTTCTTGCCTGGCGCACGCACTTCTTATTATTTGCATAAAATTCATCAAAACAAGTGAAAACACAAAAACAGTATGTTTTTAGCATCAGAGGTAGAGTTGAACCAGCAGGGTTCTTCACAAATGATTTGAGACAAATGACACAAACTATGCAACAACTACAGCCCAACTGAAAAATATATACTCTTCTTCACATTACTTCACATAGCTTTGAAACCTTACATAGTAATTGGGGTATACTTAGCAGAGAGCCTTTTTATTAAGCTGTAAAGTCTCCTCCTACAAAGTTATCCAAGATGTGAGGCTAGGGATTTCTATGAATATGCCATTATGGACAGCTTATATGACCACTAATGATAAGTTATAGATTGAATTACAACTTTTCTATGTGCTGCAAATAAGAGATAGCAGTCCTAGAGCTGAAATCAACTTTGAATGCTAAAATATTTTACATTCTTAGATTTAATGGGTCGCAAAAAAATTCATAAATGTGATGTTTATCTTAATATGAACTCTGGGAATAGTACATAATAAATCAGTCTGCATCTCTAGATTTTGGAGGAAACCACATAAGGTTGGTGGCATCATCACAATTTTAAAGTCCAAGATGATCTTGGGAATGAGGTCTTTAATTGGTATGTTTTATCAGTCCACACTTCTTTGATGTGTTTGAAACATTAAGTTAGGGATTACCACAATATGGAGTTCAGAAATTTACAGCAAAAGATACAAAACTCTATTCATGATGATAGTAATAAATTTAGAAGACTTTCCATCTTGGTCCATGATTCTCTCAAACTTCTCGGCAATCATACATGGTTGTGGTTGATTTGAATAATTAATTCAAAGGATATGTTGAGGCTATTAAGCAAACTGACTTGAATGAAGCTATTTAACAAATTAGAGAATATGAAAAGTTGCCTAAATGCAAGGTAAGAAGCAAGCCAAATTATACATTCCCTAGAAACCAGCCTAGACAGAATAAAGCAACACTTCATATATACCTGATAGAATGCTAAAAGTAGCTAGGGAATAATTAAGGAAACAGTCTTGGTGTTTCTCAAGCAAGAAGTGGACTCCATAACACAGGTGCATAGCCAAGGGACAAATCCTATTGGTTGAAATATTTGAAGAGTGGGGCGGCAGGGAGACCAAACAAGCACAGATTTACTCAACCATGCCACCTCTAGAAGAAATAATTCCCAAAAAGCGATCATCCTACAACATTTTGGCTGTCTTTAGAGGTGCGTCTCTGGACCCTACCTTGAGAGTGGAAGTATTAAAAACTGACAATTCAAATGGTTGATTGAATCATAGAATACTTAATTTTATTGATGCTATACTCTCCACAGGAATTACATCAGTATGAGTGATGTTCAGTGACCTTTCTGATGGCCTTCCTCTTAGTAACAGTTAAAGGAGCATATAATAAGGTTAGAAGGTACAATACCTACCATAACGCTCCTCATCAACATCTCAGTTTATTTAAAGATGAGATCGAAAGTGTGGTGCATGAACTACTTGATATGGGACACATTATGACAAGCAAGAGCCCATTTGTTGCAACAGTAGAAGGGATGTGGTTCTTTTCACATGTCCATTGATTAACACACCTTAAGTAAGAAGACTATAAAGAACCAATTTCATACTGCTAGGGTGATGAGTTGCATGAAGCAACTATTTTCTCTATAATTGATTTCAGATTCAACTACCATCAAATCAGGATGAGCTTTGAGGATACACTATACTGCTTTATAGGATTCACCTGGGACACAATTAAGTTTTACTTTGTATCGTACCTTGACACACACATATAAAATACTTTTCCACGATACTTTGAATAAGGTACTTCAGCCATACCATAGGAAGACCGTTTTGGTTGACATTTTGGTTTATATTAAGAATTTTCAAGAGCACTAACTTGATAATGGTCTTGTATGCCCTGCTGAATATTCAGTTTGTTTACCAAGGGAAGAGTGTCTTTACTACAAATGAATTAGTATACCTAGGACATATTATACATGGGGAGAAAACTAGAGAGGATAAAAATTTAAATCAAAAGATTTGGCAGTTAAGGAAAGGTCAGAACCAAGGACACTTGCTCAGCTGAAATGATTCCTAGGGCTATTTAGTTATTATCAATGTTTCAAAAGAATTTCTCATGTGGCTGCCCCACCCACATATTTGACCAAGAAAGATACATTTGAACTGTCAGTCATGCAGCCAAGAATTTATGACCCCCAACGGATTATGCATACTTGTCTCTTCTTGCTGATTCCTAATTTTTCCTTGTTATCAATATTTGAGTTTGTTGCCTAAGGATCAGCAATTAGCGCAGTTTTGATGCTCAGCAATTAGCGCAATTTTGATGCACTACGTAGACACATTGCCTTTGAGAACTCCAAGGAAGATGAAAAAGATAAGTTGTTATCTATTTATAATAAGGAGATGCATAAGATTAATGAGCCAAACGTGTCTTTTAAGTCCCAAATAATTCTTAAGTTGAAGTTAATAACCAAAATTCACTTGTCTCCATCAACATAACATGATGGATTCTTCAAAACTTAGGCAAAAATTAGGAAAGACCTAAAAACAAAATGGTTTGAAAAATGATGTTCAAAATTTTACATTGGCACATGAGAATTCCAAATAAAAAAAGTAAAAACAATTAAAAATCCAAGTTTACTCAGCCATTACTTATTACCACACTGAAAAATGGTGATTTATCAACATGGACTTCATTAATGGTTCCCTCAAGTTAGTGGAATAGATTGTACCTCCATGGCTGTTGACAGATTAACTAAATTATAAATATGTACATTATCCCTATCAATATCACTAGTGAAGCCAAAATCAACTGGCAGTCATTTTTATGCAAAACATTGATAAGTTACATTGACAAACAAAAACAATGGATCAAAGATCACTTGTATATTTTGAATGAACTTTTTAGTTGATTGATACTACTTTATCCTTCACTAAAAATTACCAATCTTAGAATGATGGATAAACAAAAACTGCCAATAAGAACTTTGAAGGTCATCTGCATTATTATATGGTTCATTTTCAAGTTGCATGGCTTTAGCAGTTACATGTAGAAGAAACTTGTTATAATACCAACAATCTTGTGTTGATTAGAATAGATATAGATATATTCCACTAAGGGATTTGCATAGATATATTCCAACGTATTTGATAGATTAGGGCATCTAGAATGTTAAATTACCAACACTTCAACAACTGTTTTTAGAGAGTAAGAAGACTAAGTATTGAAAGACAATTTTAAAATAAATTAAGATAAAATAAAGTCACAGAGAAAAAAACAATGAGAATTTACAGTTGGAGATCACTCCCAAGGAGGCACTCAAGGAGATCCCTCTCTAGAAAGAGACACTAGGGAAACTATCTCCCAATTAAATTGGTCCCTTCACTATTCTTCAGCAAACTAGACAAGTATACTATACTTTATACTTATGTGCCAGCTCTAAATCAATTTCACAGTTCTACCACTTTTACCTCCCCTTGAACTGAAAGGAGAATCAACCCTTTCAGTTCAAATCAACCCTGATATTTGAGCACATCCTAACTATGAAAGATGGAATACTAAGAAGTTGGATTCTTACAAAATATTTGGTGCAATGGACAGATTTATCAATGTGAGTGCTAAAATTTAGCCTAAAACATGAAGAAATCATTCAAACACACACTCAAACTACATCAAACCACAACACTTTTGATTGAGTGAAAGAGCCATAAACACAATGAAGAACAAACAAATATCTCACTCTCCCAAGCTCCTCGATATTTGGATATGCTCAAGATGAGAGATGTAGTCAACGTAAAATGTCTATTATTATGCTTTGGTATTGGTTATCCAACTATGTATAAATTGGTTGTCAGCGTCAGGTAGTCATAAGCATCAATTGATTGATGGTTGTGTTCTTCTTGGCAACCATCGGGTCCTTCAAATACATTATGTATTGTCAAGGAGAGTAGTATGATCTAGTAAAATCAACTTTGATCATTGGCTAACCATCTTTGGTCCTCTTCTGTAATAAATTCATGTGCGAATAAAGATATATTTTACTCTTGTATTTGGTATGCATTGTCATTTTTGTTATTAATTCATGTATTTAATTTATCAAATAGACCCCAATAAAGGCGTGAAGAGACCACAATATGGTCAAGATCAAGAGATCAAGCGATCTTTAAGGATCGTCGAACAAAGAGTGAAGGAGACGACTGAGGGGTGAAGCTAAAGAAGGCAAAGGGTTTTTGAGGGAAAGCTCAAGCCCACCTAAGAGCAGAAGTTGAAGCATAAGCATAAACCATAGTTGGAAGAGAAAGAGAACTTTCACGACAAGATAACGTATGAAGGGAGAGTGGGTAGAAATAGCCCAACACTTAACACTTCCAGACGAAACATACATTGACCTCACCTACCAAACAAGAGAATTGTTTGTACCCTCAACATCAAACGAAGGTGAAAGTGAAGAAGACAACACCGCTAGAGAACCATGTGAACCATCACAAGTGGACAAAGAAGGGTCATCATCAGCCAACAAAGAAGGTTCACCAAAAGGGGAAGGCAAGGAGGAAACCACCAAACCGATAGTTGAAGAATAATTCGTACCAATAAAATTGGCCAAAGGGGAAGGCCAAAGAGAACCTACCAATAGTCTGACAGAGACCATACACCAGATTAAAGACTTGACATTGACAGAAGAATCAAACATTGGAAGATCGGAGCCAAAAACATGAGGAAAAAGGGAGCATCAAAAGGACCTGGAAGGCAACCCGAGGGTGATGAACGTTGAAAAGGGATGAGTGAAGGATTGTGGTGTGTTTGAGAGTGTAGGGAAAGCACCGAAATATACAAATCAAGACTCTCCAAACAGGTTACCATCACAAAAGGTGCAACGACGAGGTAAGATAGTGACACCCCCAGCAAGTCCGAATATGGAGCAGCAAAAACTTCCAAATTTCACCAAAAACAAGTTGGAGGACCCTGTAAGGCATTGTAAGACATGTGAGACAATAGCAAACAGTCAGGATGACAGAGCATATCAGGTGAGAGCATTTCTAGCAACTCTCAAAGGGAGAGTCATAGACTAATACACAGAATTGGAAGCAACACACAAAAATACATGGGATGCATTGAAAAAGCATTCCAAGAGGAATTCAAACTCTTGAGAGACAACAATGAAATTGTGGTGAAGATATACAATACCAAACAATTAAAGCACAAGAATGTACGAGCCTATAATCGTAGGCTCAAGGAATTACTAGTGAAACTAGAAAACCAACCGACTGATGGACTAAAGAAAAGATGGTTCACCGAGGGATTGATTCCTTCATTGAGGAAGAAAATGAAAGTGGTGCCTAGGTCATCGTACACCAATGCTTAAAATTGAGCAATCCATAGAAAGTGAAGATAAAATGTCCTCGCATAGTAAAAGAAAAATAGAGGAAAATGGAAGTTCGGATGACAATAGTGATGATGAATTAGGAATAGTACAAGCACTCCGAAGGGACATTCTCCAAATGATGAAAGAATTGAAGTCGGAAAAAGAAACCAACGAAGAAACTAATGAACTATGGTGTACTGAGTGCAAAATTGAGGGGCACACAAAAGGTAATTGTCCTAAAAAGATGTTTTGTGAGATTTGCCAAGTTATGGGTCATTCAATGAAGGAGTGCCCATAAAATTTGAAGACTAGGAGTACACAAGTACTCTTTACGCAAGGAGAGGAGTCCACTCCATCGATGCCACAGAATGCATCTCTAGGCGGTTATCAAAATCAAAGAGGACAAAGCCAAATACAAAATGACCCTAAAGGACGCCCTATCATACAATGTCGAGAATGTAGCGAATGGGAACACTTTGCAAGAGACTGCCAAAACAAGCAAGACAAAGTGCAATTATTGTGCAAGTGGTGTGGACCCGCAATCCACGAAGACACCGAATGTCTGAAGCAAAAGGCTAGTGTCAACATGATTGATGTAAGGCATAATGAAATATTGGCCATTACTCATGCCCAAGCAAAGAAGGCTATGTACCCAAACCCATGTACAAAAAAGAAAGGCTTCATGAAGCAAGGGCTTAGTGGAGAATGCTATGGACAACAAACGATGCCACTCAAATGCAAATGCAATTATGGTAACAAATCAATTACAATTCGAGAAAAATACTGCACGGCAAGTACTTCAAGCTATTGTACCAGTTAAAGTAGTGGATTTATTATAGTGTTCCTAAACTTCGAAATGCTATTTGTATCGTGGGAGAATTGAAACAGAAAAGTTTCGAAGTAATTGCATAATTTTATTAAAAGAATGAAATGTACATAGAGCAATTACAAGAACGATGTTTCTATTACGAAACAATCGTGAACAGAAGAAAAAAATAGAAACTATCTAATATGTACAATATTGACCATTAAAGAGATATAATTTTAATTATTCTAATACCCTCCCTTAATGGTCAATCTATCAACTACACCAAGATGCCCCCTGAATTTGACAAAATTATTTGGACTGAGGGACTTGATGAGAATATCTGTTTTCTGATCCTTTGTTGGAACATACAGCAACTGAACTGTTCTGTCTTCAACAAGCTTTGGAATGAAGTGACAATGAGTTTCCACATGCTTGGTTCTTTCATGGAAGATTGGATTTTTGGTAGGTTTGAGAACTCCCTAATTATCATAGAATAAGGGAGTCAGACCTGCTTGAGATATTTGCATATCCGCAAGCATCCAACAAAGCCAAACTGCCTCACAAGCTGCCTTAACTATTCCTCGATACTCTGCTTCTGTTGAGGAAAGAGCCATTGCCTGCTACTTTTTACTAGTCCAAGTGACTGCACCAGATGCCAAACTGAAAACATACCCAAATGTTGATTTTTTGTCATCAACCAAACTTTCCCAATCTGAGTCTTTGTAACCAATGAGGCTAGGATCGTGACTCCTAGTGTAAAGAAATCCATAATTAGAAGTGCACTTCATATAACGTAGCACACGCTTCACTGCTACCCAATGATCGGCCTTGGGGGTTGTCATGAAGCGTGAAATGTAGCTCACTACAAAATTGAGGTCAAGTCTAGTGGCAGTGAGATAGATGAGGCTGCCCACTAGTTGCCTGAACAAGGATTCATCCACTACAAATGAAGCTAATTTAGCTGACAACTTCAGCCCTTTTTCCATAGGTGTGGAGGCAGGTTTGCAATCCTGCATGCGGAACTTATCCAGTAGACTTCGAGCATATTTGGACTGAGAGATGACGATACTACACTCTGTCTACCAAACCCCAACACCTAAACAATAATGCAAAAGTCCTAAATCTGTCATATCAAATGACCTGCACAAATCCTGTTTGATTTCATCAATCAAATGTGTCAAGCTACCAGTAATGATCAGGTCATCAACATAGACAACAAGAATAAGAATATCACTACTAGTGTGTTTGACATACAGATTAGAATTAGATGGACTCCTCTGAAAGCCATGATCTGTGAGGTACTTGTCAATCTTGATGTACCAAGCCCGAGGAGCCTGTTTTAGACCATAGAGTGCTTTCACCAGTCTACACACCTGGTGTTCTTTATCAACAACCTTGAACCCTGCAGGTTGTGTCATATAGACTTCTTCCTTCAACTCACCATTGAGGAAAGCACTCTTAACGTCCATCTGATGGACTTTCCAACCAAACTGGGCTACTAAGGCAAGGACAAGCCAAATGGTACTCATTTTGGTTGTAGGAGCAAAAGTCTTCTCATAGTCAATGCCTTCCTTCTATGAGAACCCCCTAGCAACAAGACGAGCTTTGCACTTGTCAAGGGTTCCGTCAACTTTGTACTTAACCTTATACACCCATTTGCAACTAATGGGCTTCTTCCCTAGAGGAAGATCAAAAAGGACCCAAGTGTTATTCTCTGAAGACTATGGTATTCAGCCTCCATAGCCTATTCCCACTCAGGAATTTCTTTAGCCTCTGAATATATCTAAGGCTCATAAACACTGTGAATGTTGGCCATGAGAGCAAAATTAACTGTATGTTGTTGTTTGCTCTTGTTTCTAGACGATCTACCCTCAATGAGCTCATCATCATGAAGATCACCAATGGTCGTAGCCCACCATCTAGGTCGGAGAGTAGAAGTGCCAACATCGGATGCATGAGGAGGTGGAACTGGTACTGGATCTGGAACAAGGTCAACAAGTGGAAAATCAACATCATCTAGAGGAAAATCGGGTTGAGCATCATCAAAAACAGAATCTGCATCATCCCTCCCATCAGGTGGACCTAACAGAAGACGGACACCCAAATCAAAAGCCTTCAAAGGCTGATCCTCAGAATGTTGCATAGACAAGGAAAGGTGAAAAGGTCCTCGTTCTTCATCAAAGACAACATCACGATTGAAGATGAGACAATAAGTGTCTACATCAATCAACCTGTAAGCCTTATAGTTGTCATTGTACCCTATGAACATGAGCTTTTGACTCTTGGAATCCAACTTGGAGCGTTTGACATCTGAAATCCATACATATGCTAAAGAGCCAAAGATTTTCAGATGACTAATCTGAGGTTTGCGACCAGTCCAAGCTTCCTCAGGCATCTTCCCCTTAACAGCCTATGTAGGAGACCGAATAAGGAGATAGATGACAATATAGATTGCTTTTGCCCAATATTTCTTAGGAACACTCTTGTGTTGTAACATGGAGCGGGCCATCTCAGTGATTATGCAGTTGTGCTGCTCTACAACACCATTTTGCTGAGGGGTGTAGGGTGTGGTTAACTAGCGTTTGATGTTGTGAATATCACAGAAGTTGGAGAAATCAGTAGAACAAAATTCCCACATAATCTAACCTAAGAATGACTATGGAACAACCAGACTCTTTCTCTACTAAGGCCTTTTGAAATATAGTAAACACATCTGATTTTTGTCTAAGAAAGTACACCCACATTTTACAACTAAAATCATCAACAAAAAGCAAGAAATACCGGCAACCAGTAACAGAAGGTGTATTCATTGGCCCACATATATCAGCGTGAACCAACTGTAGTACCTTGGAGGCTCACCATGAGTCACCATCCGAGAACAG